>JAQGBI010001386.1:0-10377 GCA_034698325.1 Sminthurinus elegans
GGATTGGCGGGAACATGTGAAAAATGTGTGGGATTGGCGGGAACATGCGAAAAATGTGTGGGATTGGCGGGAACATGCGAAAAATGTGTGGGATTGGCGGGAACATGCGAAAATTATGCGGGATTGGTGATGAAATGGGTGGGATTGGTTGGGATTGATAGGGATTGTTCGGGATTGCTAGGGATTGCTGGGGATTGGGATTATGGGATTTGTGTTTAGTTATGCCCGAAATTCTTAAGAATTGTGCTTCGTCCGTTGACGGATTTATGATTTTCAATGGAAAACAAATGTGTAAATAGTAGAACAAAGTCCTTGAATTTGTCCTCCAGGTCATAAAGTGTCCTTTGGGCTTGAATAGTTTTGTCTCATACTTTCTTGTTTTTCTCCGTCGGCTGCCTGGACATCGGCGCCTCGGCCTTTCTTTGTGCCTTCCTTTTCTTGACCTGATTTTACACACAGTTTATTTTTCCTTCTGCAAGTTGTCTTTTGAGTAAGCCATCCATCCAAATTCAACGGACATCCTGCTTGTTTTCTTTGCATGTGCAATGTGCATAACCTTTATTATTTTGAACCTTTTCCCCTTTTCCTGTCTCTTTTTCAAGGATCAGCAAAGAAAACCCAAAAAGTTTAAACAATGAGTTTTATTCATTCTCTTCGTTTCAACTTTGGACTGTTGGCATTGGCTGGGGTTTTGGAATGGAAATTTTGAAGAAACAAACACAGCGAACGCCTTGTTCTGAGATTAAAGGTCCTTTTATTTTCAACGGAAGTTTGTGGGAATTCATAAAGTCCACGTTTAAACCTTACAGAATTCTACTTAAGTCGACAATAAACCTGGATTTGTAGTTTTTCACGATTGTCTTGAGCAGCGAGAAAGAATTTTCCCTAAATTTTAACTTAACAGTATTCAAAATACTAAAATACTTACTTTTGACTTTTAGTGAGCTCCAACTCTCAACAAATCTTTACTAAAACTAAAACCTTAGAAATCCTACTTTGCGATTCCAGAAATTTCCTTCTTTCTTTTTCTACTCAATTCAAATCTCTTTGTTTTTCCCATTCTATAGAAATTTTCTAGCTTAAAAGTGTATATTTGTTTCCTAATTTTTCATTCATTTGCCTTTTATTTTTCTGAGAATTTGGCAAGTCTGTAATTTTCCAATCCGGTTCTCAGAATTTTTTTGTCTTCTTTTTGGTATCTCTGCAATTTCAGGTCACTGTTTATTTTGTCACAGTTTATTTGGAATTTTACAGAGAAAAAAAAACATTTACTTGATTTTAATCTGTATATTTTTAAGAGCTATCGGTATAATTTTGTAGAGAAATGTTGGTTGCTGTTTCTTTCTGAATCGTGTGCAGCTCTTCAAAATTTATCTAAAACTATTTAAAAGTACCAGCACAATTGTCATAAGCTCCAAACTTCATTTCGTTGAATTGAAAAATTATAGGATAGGAACTCTGTTGTGCGTATTTTAAAGGAAATCACACCACAGGTAAATATTTTAAAATTCAACTATTGTTTTTGTATCATCGATTTAAAATTTGACGAGCTAAAACTTTTAATGAATTTATAAACATATTTCTGAAGCACGGTAAGTCAATCCTGTGAATTTTGGTCGGCTTGAAAATGGAACCCGGGGGCAAAAGATCTAAGAAAAATGGAGTTGAGCACAAATGCGCCCTCTGCCCTTACTCAACAAAGATTCTCGGGAGCTACAACCGGCATTTAAAAGTACATTCTGATGACAAGCCCTTTAAATGCTCCGAGTGTCCCTACAAAGCAAAAGAGAAAAGCCGTCTTAAAAAGCATGTGCAAAATGTGCATCTTCTTCGATCGTCGTCTTCTCGCCCTTTTCCATGTCCGGAGTCTGGCTGCAACTACGCTGCAAAGGACAAGTACAAGCTGGTCCGTCATTCAAAAATCCACTCTGATGAAAAGCCAGAATTTTCCTGTTCTCATCCCAACTGCAGTTACTCCACAAACTGTAAACAGGCTCTAATTGTTCACACTCGAATTCACACTGGAGAAAAACCTTACGTTTGTCAATTTGAATCCTGCTCTTTTGCTTCAGCAAACTCAAGTTCACTTGTTGTTCACTCGAGGACACACACAAAAGAAAAACCGTTCAAATGCCCCGAACCAAATTGTGAATACTTAGGCGCCTCAACTTCCAATCTAAAATCACACCACCTCACCCAACACCCGAAAGAAGACGGAAGAGAACGCCCTTCATTTTCATGTCCACTTTGTGAATATACAACCACGATTAAAAGAGATATTTTCGCTCACATCAAACGACACACGCTTGAAAAATGCTTCAAATGTGACGAGCCGAATTGTAGTTTTGAAGCCAGGACAAAGGGAGATGTTGAAAGTCACAAACTCGTGCATTCTGATGAAAAACCATTTGCATGTTCTTTTGAATCCTGTGAATATCGCTGTAAAAACAAAAGCAATCTTTCCCGTCATTTGAAAACTCACAGTGAAGAAATGAATTTACAAATGCGAGCTTTGTCCATTCCGGGGGAAATCAAGACAAGTTGTGAGGATTCATTTAAAAAATGTGCACTCTGAAGTCCGACCTTTCAAATGCACGGAGTCAAAGTGTGATTATGCAGCCAAGACAAAACCGGCTCCGAAAAAACACCTTTTGACCCACAGGCACAGAAACAATTAACAGGGAATGTTTCATGTTCAGTTGCAAAATTGTAAATAGAAAGTGAAACGCAACATCAAAACAATAAAATGCATCAAACATAAATTTTATGAACGAATACAAAATTTATAATCTTAGATCTTAAACTAACGTATTAAATTTGAATTTGCATGTATAAATTAGTTTAACAGAAATAAATGTTTTGATTATGTCACTTTGAACACAGACCTTTTAAACATGTTCTCTTTGCTCGGTTTTCACTTGTCATGCCGAAACTCGTGCTATAAGTAAAATAAATTAATGATGGTTTAAACAATCTACAATCTAAATAAAGAAATGATGCAAAAACATTTGTTTGCTTAAAAACAGAAGGATTTTAATGTGACATTGTTTCAAGTTGCACTCGAGTGGATTTTTGTGTCCCTTTAGTTTTGACTTTTGTTTTGCAGTTTACGTGCATCCAGATTCTGGACACGGAAACGGTCCACAGTTTGAATGTCCAGTTTTGAATAGATGGATGTTTTTTACATGCGGTTTGACACAAGTTTTCAATTTTGCCTTGAATGTGCATTCGGGGCATTTGAACTGCTTTTCATCAGAATAAGTTATCAAGTGTCGTTTGTAGGAGCCGCGAAGGTTTGTTGAATAAGGACAGAGGGAGCAGCTGTACTGCATACTACTTTTGTCCATGGTGATAGAGTTAGGTGTCTTCAATGCCAAGCTGATTGTTTAACCCTTGTTTAGACATTAGTTTCGACATGCAGAAACAAAAATCTTTTTTGCCAGGTCCTTTGATTCAAAACTCAAAAGCCGTCCAATTCACATGATTGATACCACTTTTTCGTTGAAAATGGATCATTTAGACAGTTTCAGAAGCCAAGGTAAAAATTTCATAAACATGCAAAAAACAAAAACTGGCGTGTTGAATCTGTAACCATTTCGTAATGGTTACAAATGATTTGGACGAGTATTTTCATAAACTATTGCTTTTATTTTCACATTTCCAGTCTTTGGACTCTAATAGCTGTGATTCTTCTCCGGTATAAAAACATCAGGCATGAACGCAGAATGTACAACCGGCTTTCAAGTCGTGCAGCGTTTGTTTTTTTGATCCGGTCTCTTTTAAGTAGTTTGTTTAAAGTCAAGAACTCTTCTTTAGTCACAGCAATTCAAGTGGATAAAAGTATTTATTTACAACAAAAGAGTTTTAATTTGTTTAAGATTGAAAGACAACGAGTCCAAATATTTACAGCAGTGCAGAGAAATAGTCCCAAAAACTCGTGAATTGTGAATTGTGAAGTGTTTAACAGAAATGTATGCTCTTACAAATTTAAAAAAATCTATTTTTTGACCGTTGGGGCTATTTTGTAGCTTTTTTGTCAGGTTTTAAAGTATCAACAAAAACTTCAGCATAAATTGTAACAACATGTCATTTACAAGAAAACAGACTTTGACGGTTTGACGTTTCTTTGTTTCGTCTAGAATAGACAATAATCAAAGTTCACATTTGTTTTGGCGCTCGTCATCGCGAGTCTTCAAATAAGAGAAAAACCTTAATCCTCATTTTTTGCGTCAAAATACTTGGTTATTCCTTCGTTGTTCGTGTGAGGCGAGTTTCAAGATGAAAAAATTATCTTAAATTCCTTTGACGTGTTCTTAACCGGAAAGTCACGGTGAATCGCGTTTTGATGAAGCTTGACACTTCCAGCTCGAGAAGCATTATAATCGCAACCTGGAAATGAGCAAGAGTATTTTTTCTCCGAGTTGTGAATCAAAACATGGCTGTTTCGATCTGCTTTTCTCTTGAATGCGGAATCGCACTTTGGCTCTGTACATTTAAAAGGTCGGAGGTCAGAGTGGACATTTTTTAAATGGCTTGAAACGACATGTCTTGTTTTTCCTCGATATGAACAAAGTTCGCATTTGTAAATTCGATATTCACTGTGAGTTTCCAAATGAACAGAGAGATTTGACTTCAATTTGCAACGAAATTCACAGGATTCGAATGAACAAGCAAAAGGTTTTTCATCAGAATGAACAACTTTGTGATTTTTAACTACGTTTTTTGTTTTGGCTTCAAAATTGCAGTTTGGCTCGTCGCACTTGAAGAATTTTTCTAAAGTGTGCGTTTTGATGTGTCGGGAGAGATTTCTTTTACTGTTTCCCGAATATTGACAAAGTGGGCATAAAAATTCAAGACGTTGTTCGCCTTCTTTAGGCGGATGAGTCAGTTCATGCTTATCGAGGTCGCCTTTTCGAGCGGTCGAAAATTTGCAATCATTGCATTTGTACGGTTTTTCTTTTGTGTGAATTCTCGAATGCTTCACAAGATTATTCGAGTTGGTCGAAGCAAAAGAACAGGATTCAAATTGGCAGACAAACGGTTTTTCACCCGAGTGAATTCGAGTGTGAACGTCGAAATAATTTTGATAATTTGTGGCGTAATTGCAGTTGGGGTGAGAACACAAGAAGGATTTTTCATCAGAGTGAACTTTTGAGTGTAGATTGAGATTTGCCTTCGATTTTGCAGCGTAGTTGCATCCAGGCTCTGGACATGGAAAAGGGCGCGAAGATTTTGATAGCGATCGAAGAATGTGCACAAGGTTGATATGAGTGTTGACGGTGCTTTTGTGTTTTGTTCTGAATGGACACTCGGGGCATTTAAAAGGCTTCTCATTTGAATGAGTTTTCAAATGATTTTTGTAGTTCCCTAAAATCTTGGTTGTATAAGGACAGATGGCGCATTTGTGCTCTACGTTTTTTTCTTCAGCTGCTTGTTTCTCCCTCTTCATTTTTCAAACGATTCTGAATAAGTGCTTAACAAATTGAAAACATTTGAGAGATTCACAAATCCAAAATTACCAATTTCAAACGTAAAATTCGAGTGGAGTTTTTCCTTTGGGGCTTGAATCACTAAGAACAAAAGTGGCAATTTTCAACGTGCCTTAAATAATTGATCTTTTTCTCTCAACGACTGAAGTTGGTGTGATGTGAAGAGCTGAATCAATGTTTAGATGGTGATTTTTACACAAATTAAATAAAGCTTTTCTCCAGAGTAGTTTTTGTAGGAGACTGATGTTGACATCAGCCTGTCGTACACAAACGATTCAAACTCTTCTCCTCCACAAACTGTACTTTTCCACTCAGTTTCTCTCTGGTTATACCTTGAAAAGTGTAGAGTAATAGGCTGAGAAAAGCTTGGACTGAGCTCAGACTTGAGCCTTGAGTCTTGAGTTTTAAAACCAGGATTAACTTTTCCATGGAGCAGGTAAAAAGATTTTAAAATTTGAGTTTTGAATGCATAAAAGAGAATGGAAATTCTAGGAAAATATCTTGAACTGGATTAAGGATTTTCCAAGAACTGGAACCAAAGGCAGAAAACAGTATAAATAAAACCGAGCCAGCATTTGTTTTCACACGTTGATGTACATAAAATGAACATTTCAAAGTTTTAAAAATTTTCATATGGAAGTGCATTTAGAAATTTTTACAATTATTTAGTTAGACGACCGTACAAATCCTGTTTTTAATTCCAATTCCAAGAACTTCCCATCTTTTTTCCTTTTGTTTTTCGTCCCTTCTCTTTTCTTGTACTTATGATGACTTTCATCGGTTTAAGCACAACAGTTTGTCCTTCATTAACCCACAAAGCCTAGTGCAAGGAAGAAAATCCGTATGTTCGGCTAAATTTTTAAGAGCTGTTTAAATCCCAGTCCAGTTTTTCAAAAAAAATTACCTATAAACTGTTTTATATTCTCAAGTATTTTTTTTCGAATTTGAAAATTTCTGCAGTTTGAGAAATAAATATTTAGCAAAACTCCAAAGACATGGATAAATCCATGCAGAAGTTCGCCCTCTATTCTGATTCAACCAGTTTTCTTTCCAACTACAAACACCATCTGAAAACCCACTCGAGGGAAAAGAGTTTTAAATGCAGCGACTGCAAATTCAAAACAAAATACAACGATAATCTGAAACGACATTTAAAAAATACCCACCATCTTCGACCAACAGCATCCGCTTGGCCTTTTCCTTGTCCAGAATCTGGATCCATCTTTGTTGCGAAAGAAAAATCTGATCTTACTCGCCACTCAAAAACCCACTCTGATGAAAAATCTTTTGTTTGTTCTTATCCCAATTGTGAATACTCAACAAATAACAGGGAACACCTCGTTCGTCACACTCGAATTCACACAGGCGAAAAACCGTTCGTTTGTCCAGTTGAGTCATGTTCTTACAACACAGCCCAACGTGGCCATCTTGTGAGACATTCAAAAATCCACACAAAAGAAAAACCGTTCAAATGCCCTCAACCAAATTGTGAATATTCTACGGGCGACAGCTCTCATCTTAAAAGACATCAACTCACTCACTCGCCAAAAGATTATAAAGAACGTCCTTCATTTTTATGCCCACTTTGTGAACACTCCAGCAAAACTAAAGATCACCTCAGCCAACACATCAAAACTCACACTTTGGAAAAACCGTTCAAATGCGACGAGCCCAAATGCAAATACGAAGCCAAGACAGAAACAGAAATCAAAGCACACAAAGTTTTGCATGCTTATGAAAAACCGTTTGCTTGCTCTTTTGAATCCTGTGAATTTCGGACCGAATTGAGCTCAACGCTTTCTGGCCATTTGAAGACTCACAATGAGGAAAACCAACACAAATGTGAACTTTGTTCCTTCCGAGCAAAAACAAGACAGGCTGTGAGAAACCATTTAAAAAACGTCCATTTTAAAGATCGATTTTAAATGTACACAACGGAAGTGCGGCTACACGACCAGAGCTAATGTTGGCTTACTGAATGACATGTTGGTTCACAGCGACGAGAAAAGAACCCTTGTAAATTCTGATTGTAAATGTTTGCGGACTGCAGACAATGGGTTTTAATGCAAGGAACGTCCAATCCTTCATGATGTAGAAAAAAATGAGACGAATGTTTATAGAACAACAAATTAATGAAAATACAAAATTTCAAAGCCTTTCAAGATTTATTGACAAACTCAAAACTATGTGTAAATTTGTACAAATAAATGAAAACTAGTGTGATTTTAAAAATAAATATTTCTAAAAAGTTTAATTCGTTTCGTTTGAAGGGGAAAATTTGTAAAGAACTTAAACCTTGTTGCTGCATTCTTTAGCGTTTGGCAATTGTAACTAACGGAAAAGTTTGCTTTAAAAAATAATCACAATTCGTAGCTCACGAAAGATTTTATTCAAACGTACAATTAAATGGTCTTGGAAGTTTGTGAGCCGTTTTGTTTGGCATTTTTCATCCTCGTTTGAAAAACCTGAAAGTAGCGCGACTATATTAAAATGTTGTAGCTCGTCTACATTTTGGCTATTTAATAGCAAAACACCATAAAACTGGTGCCAGCATAATCTTTTACGCAAACGGCTGTACGACGCGCATAAAAAAGTACAACGGCGTTCAAATTGCCACAAGTCCTAAATATTAAGTTTATGTCATTTTAATGCTGGAAAAAATTCTCAGCAATTCCTCCTCAACGGACACAAAAGAAAGAAACTCAAATCGTTGAAATTGTATATGTCCGCTTCAAATCTTGTCCTCGGGGAATAAATTGAATGTCCACCTGATTCTAGAGCGTTTGTTCTTATTTCGTTAATCTAAACCTTTGTAAAGAGGGAGGCATCAGAAAGCACTGCAAATCCCCCGTGCCCGTGGAGCAAAATAACTATCACCATTAAATTCTCCGGGTCATTTTAGGGTGGATAAGTTGGATGACGTTCATGGTGATAGTTATTTTGCTCCACGGGCACGGGGGATTTCCAATGCTTTCTGATGCCACCCTCTTCTTTTTTATCTGTTTAAAATCCCAGGAATTTCCTGTTTTCGTACAATTTCTTTGTTTTTCATTTTATTAACTTCAAAACAAAACGACGTTTTACTGGATTCCGAGTTTCATCGTTTCCTATTTTAAAACGAAATTTAAAGAAGAATGGAAAATTAACTTCTGGTTTCAAAAAACCAACGTTTCAATTGATTCCATTAATTTCTGAATTTGAAGCTTACTACACGACCTGATTTTTTGTAGCCTAATTGTAGAATTTACAGCCATGCCAACGCAGTAAAAATTTAAGGATAAGGATAAAGAATGTAAAAATACCATAACAAAACTTTTATCTTTTAAGGGTCAAAATAAAGAACAAGGTTAAAGTGGAATTTGTACAAAAACAAGAAAGACACAAGCCGTTTTAAAAATTAATATATCAATACAATTTTGCTGTCGGTTTCGTTTTGTTGTAGATTTTGTCACGGCATTTAAAAATTCACAAATGCGACACCAAATAGTTCACTTGCAAATTTTATAAAATTCTGGATGCATTTTACGCTTCCATGGCAACGGGTGGGGTATTATTTACTTATTTATGAAATTGTGGACATACTTGGGAAAATAGAGGACACAAAACCAGTAAATAAAAGAATCTCTAATGCACTTTCTTCATCTGTTTTCTCATACTCATCATTAGCTTCATTGAAAATTGAATGTCTTGTATCGTCTGTCTTTTTGGTCATTCTGAATAAAGCAGTCGAGAGAAAATCTTACCTTTCAAACTTCAGTGATGAAAATGGATCAGCATGCATAAAAATGTTAAGCGGCGTTCAAATCGTCACGAACCAAGAAAAGTAAATCCAAGTAATGTTGTGGTAAAAGTGTTGGTATTTCTCTGCCGCAAAACTCCAAAGCAGCAAAACTAAATGAAACAATTTTATCCCATTCCTAAAAAATGTACCTCTGGAATCGGCTGTGCTTTTCTCGAAAACCCAAGTGTACTGAATTTAAGCTGTTGTTTCTTATTGGCATTTCAGTTTTTCAGTTCATGAAACAAGTTTTTCGTTTGTACTGCAAGTTGATATGAGTTATTTTTGTAAGGGATAAAAGTATTTAACCCGTTTTCATCTGAAAAAGCTGTGTTCGCAACTTGAAGGTCTTTTGAACTTGCGTTAAAAAATTTACACTTTTAGGCAGTTGTTGAACCAAAAAATAACTTGCAACCCAGCAATTGGATTTGGTCCAAGATTAAAGATTAGCCGCTTGTATGTTTGTGCGTTTGTTGCTGTTTCCTCAAATTGCTATTGGTTCCAGCTGCGGAGTAGCACTTGAAAAAACATTCACTTTAAACATACGAAGTAATAAAAATTGTTTTAAGAACAAGCAATAAAATGAGAATTATGGAAATGATATAAATTTTGAAGTAACATAAAAGTTATAGTTGCATCGTCCTGTTATTTTTGAAAAGCTTTTCCAGTGCCAGTAAAAGACAACCCTGCAACACCCAAAGTTTGAAAAACTCCGGGAAATATTTTAATTGGCGTCAAAGTGTTCTGTTCCATCCGACAGTAAAATCAAGGGCATATTATGTATGAATTTAAGCTGTATCTTACAACTGAAGTTGTAAGATACAGCTTAAATTAACTGGGAGCAAACACAAACATTTTTTAGAACGTTGACATGAGAAAAGAGAAGGGAAATTCCTGGATATGAAACCAATGGATTATGGACTTTTGGATTTGTAAAATTCAAAGAAAAAATAAAAGAATAATTTTGTAATATAAACAAGTAGAATACGACGAAACGTCGGGACAACCGGAGCCGATGCGATGGTCTCACATAAGCAAATAACCAATTTAACGATACAATGTAAGCTCGCGCCGTCGAAGTAACATGATCGCAAAATGTCGGAATTCATT
>JAQGBI010001387.1:0-10375 GCA_034698325.1 Sminthurinus elegans
GATCCGGTTGCTGAACCGGCTATTGCTTGAAGTCCTAGAAAAATTTAATCATTATTTAAAATCATTATAATATTATGTATATAGACATTATATGACAAAGAATAACAAGACTACACAAATTCAAATTCTCTAAACATTACATACAAAAAATATTAAGAACTAAAGAACATGATAGTAATAGCTATAACTTTTTCATATTTAAATTATTAAATCTCATAGAATATAAAATACATAATTATTTTCAAAAAATAAAACACATACTGTTAGATATAGGGCTCTCAGAGTTATTATTAAAACCTCCATCCTTTTTTCCAGTAAAGGCTGCCGTTTTCATATAAGGTGGAGTACTAGTTACAACTGTATTTGTTGTGTCTGACATTGGTTTCTTGTACTATAATATTTTTCAAAACAAAATAAATTCAACATCAATATATTATACGAGTACAATTGTTGTATTTTACTATTTTTTTATGTTTCATAAATTGTCCAACTCTTAAGTATTTTAAAAAGATTTGAAGAAAAAAAAGTAATTTAATATGATTATTTTATTATTATTGTTTCAAAATAATACCTGATTAAATCTACTCATATTCGGAGTTCCTTCAGAAGATGAAGCATTACTTGTTAACATTCTCAATTTAATATCTTCCAATTCTTCTCTTTCTTTTTGTCGATCTTTATTATCAGCCTCAAGTTCTTTAGCACGATCAGCTAACCTTTTCTGTAATTCTTTACCCCTGTAAAATAATAACATTTAAAACGTCATTATTGTTGTGAATAGTAAATAGTAATTAATTATTATTATTATTGCTATAGATTATAGAACATGAAGGCTATTATTACATTTATGTACTACTATTGAAAATACAAAATAAAAACGTTTTAAGAAAAATACTTACCTATAATATTTACTATCATGTTTTTCATCATCATAATCTTCAAGAAATTGTTTCATTCGCTTAGCCTCTCTAGCTTGTTCATCATCTTGCCTCTTTGTTCTTTCCTTTTCACGTTTCAATTCTTTAGCCTTTTTTGATTCCCTTAATTCCCATTGTCTAAGTCTATCTTCATATGCTGATTCTTTCTCCCTTGCTTTTCGTTCAAGTCTTTTCTGTTCTGCAGCTTCCTCTTCTTCCTCTCTTTCTCTATATTTTGATTTAGTCTACAAATGCAAAAAAAAAAACCAAACAAACAAATACAGTCAGTTAGTATCAGCAGTACAACTTTCTTAAACTTATCATAAAATCAATAATAAAATATAAAATGGGATAAAATTATAAATAACCTTTGGTACAGGGGAACGTGATACACGTTCACGACTCCTTTCTCTAGATCTTGACTTCCTTTCCCTAGAATTTCGACGAACACGGCGATCCCTTTCACGTTCTTGTTCCTGTACACAACATAAATACATATGTATATGTGAAAGTTAGTACAAGTGATACATTTTATTATTATTGTTACATAATGGTGATAATTAAACATCACAGCAATACAATACTTCACAATAATTATTAATAAAGTTATTTAAAAAAAAAGCTTACCCTTTCTCTATCACGAGCGATTAAACGTTCTCGTTCTCTTTCCCTTATTCTTCTTTCTCTTGACCGTGACCTACGATTTCGCATTCTAGAATCATCCGTTCTTGATGGACTTCTCCGTGGTCTTTCTAAACGACTGGGACTCAAAGCTGTTGCATTCCGTGGTGATCTGGAACGATCCGGACGATCTCTCCTAGAACGATCCGGAGATTGTCTTAATAAGTCTCTACTACTTTCCTTACGACGTTCTTCTCTTGCTCTTTCACGTTCTCTCCTCTCCTTTATGATTTTTTTCCGCTCCTCTTCCTTCTGCTTCTCTTGCTAAAATAAAATAACAAATTTAAAATATCAGTTAAACATATATATATTTATCATTTTCATTTTACACATGGTATCATGTAAATATCATTTTAAAGGAGATGAGGATTCTTTCATAATATTATTATTATGATCTCCTTTATCTGTAAAAAGAATTCAAATTATTTAAGGACAGTGTATAATATAAATTGTTTTGTATGTATACATATATTCATAGCGTAGTAGTACATATTTCATCATCCATAGTATGTACACATATAAATGAAATTTTTTGTAGACCAAGTAAATACCACTGTAAAAACAAAATTTGTTTACATTTAAAAAAAAAAAAGAAATTGGTAAAACTGATAATAATAATTGACAATAAATACCATTGTATACTATCTCTGCGTTTTAAGTTTTATGCTTACATATCATTTTGATATTTGTAAAAGATATCGTTTGTACAAATAATGTTTTAAAGTTCAACGATATAATGTAATAATAATAATTATTATTAAAAATACTATCTTTCTTATAAGGACTAAGGACTTGTAAGATGATGATAATATAGTCGTAAAAAAAATCTTTTCTTTTTGGCTGAAAAGCTCCGAATGAAGAAGAAAGAAAGAATGAAACAAAACATACTGTAATACCGTTCTGGAATTAGCACGGGCAACACAATAGAAGGTAACCTTCTTGACGTAATAAAAAATAGTAAAATTACAAAAAAATGTTCTTTTCTTGTAGATTCATAATATATATGAATTTCACACAAAAACACATTCATAAATCATACCACACACACGCATATATAATTTAGAATAGGATTCATTACTATGTAATCACACATACACCAAGCTAACATATAATTTATTATTATTCTTGTTATTATTGTCGTTAAAAATTAACAACAAAAGTTTCAAGGTATGATGGAAACAAATATATATATAGATTAAAATTCAAAGGAAACCTACATCGATTAAAAGTCCCCTAATAAAAGTATATATATATATATATATATACAACATAGCTAAATGAGTAGTGAGACTACTCATTAAAAAATTTCTGTCAGCTCCTTTTGTAGAATTTCAATTAAAACTTGATACTGAAGGTTCTAGTTTACATAAATCAAAAGTGCTTACAGTAACCGATATTTTTATATCTTGAAATTTTCAAAAACTTACTGATCTGTTTACGGAAGCAGCCATATACTTTTATTGTACTTGTAAATTTAGCCCTTTTTTTATGAGGAGTAAACTCAAATTCTAATTTAATACAATTTATTCCTCTTGTGTTCTAAAAAAAACAAACGGAAGAAAAAACTGGAATAGAACCTAATGATACAAGAAATCTTGTACTTTGACAAACACACCTCATATGGAATATGTATCATGTATAATATAATATATTATTATTACAACTTTAGATAATATACATATTACATTATCAATTTTATCAATGTATTATTATTATGACCATTTAGTATTTTGTTCTGTGTCATGACAAAAACTTACAATACAACTCTGCCCTCTCTCAATCCAATTAGTGCTATGAGCCTTTTTTTTAACGTTGTCCAGAACTTTTTGTGACATACATACATGGAAGGTTTTGTAACATTAAATCAAATCTATTCTATTACACATCATAATATATTATTTCAATACTTACTTACTTTAAATGAAATACATTTCAGAAATATGAACAACTAAAGTAAAGATTGCATTCACCTTGAGAGTATATAACAACGCTTCATTATTATCATAACATTCAAGAAAAAAAAGGATGAAAGAAAGGGAAAAGAACGATGAAGCAATACGTATATATGTAAACAGGGCAAGTTTATAAATTTTTCTCAAGAAACAAAAGAAAAAGGCAAAATAAAGGAGAAAGTACAACTCACCTCTTTTTTTGATCAGCTATAGCAAAACGTCTCAATGTGACTCAGACTTTTGTACACTTAAGACTTTAGTATATTTTTTTTTTTTTTTTGAAATATTAACATTTAATTTTTGTATAGCCTATTCAAAATATTACAGAAAACTTACGGACAGGCGAGAGTGGTCATTGTGTTATAGAAGATGAAGACTATTTTTTTTTTCTTGTTATTCTTTTTTTTTTTTTTTAAACAATGTTTAAACACTACAAAAAAAAATAATACGGCTAGAAGAAATTCATGTTTGTAAAAATGATTACTCACCAATTACTTGGATTCTTTAGTAGGAGAATTTTATGCGAGAGAGTACGAAAAGATCGAAACAGATTTGTGGCAGATTTGTGGAATTGGCAGTAGTCAGCCTGATCGAGTGGACGACGCCTAATATTGGAGGACCCAGAATATCCAATTATCCAAATGATTCCCTCACCAATTTTACTTTCACTCTAGTATTGTTTTTTTTTTTTAAGTCTTTATATTTATAACAATACGCTTATGGCCCCTTATTTGCTATTTTTATAATACTCATATACATAATATATATATATTCCTGATACTTTTTTATCGTGATAAGTTCCAATTATTTTAAATGAAAATTATACATATATATATATATATATGTAGTTTTAATGAACATGCTAGTTATTGTTTTTGTTTTTATATTGTGAAAAAAATATTTAAAACCTATGAATTAATAAAATTCCTATATAATTATAAATTATAATCTATGATATCCTTTATCTGAATTTATTATTATTCACTATAAAGGATATTGTAAATAAAAATAAAAGGTAAATATAATGAATATATATATTCATGATGCATATTATAATGTCTCTCCTTATATATTTTTTGGATTCATTCTTTTTATATGTTTTTTTTTTAAAAAACTTCATTTAAATTATATTTTATCATTTTTTTGTGTTGTACATGTTCTCAATCCTCAATCAACTGACTACCTATTGACTAAAAAAACTCCTACATATATAATACAAGTAAGTTTTCAGGAATAATCTTATTTTAAAAATACGTTCATAGATGAAAGACGAATGAAAATGCAACAACAACAACAACGATGACTATAAAATATAAGACTACAATGTAAAATGAAATATATTAACTATATACAAGTATGGAGCCTTTTTGTTGAAATTTTCAAACTCTCCAAATTGTATATATATACATATGTGATGAACAATTTCTGTCTCTTTGAATGGCACATATATACACATAATGGTACCTACAATGATTTTGTATCATTTATATACAAGAAATTTAAAAATTACCTTCATATTTTCTCGAAAATTGGAAATTTCTCTTGTTATTATTTCCCGTTTCCCTTCTTCCATTAATTCCTCGGGTAGATCCTAAACAATTATATGATAATATAATTTTTTCAATGAACAAATTGAATAAATAAATAAACAGTTGTGTTTGATATAATATATTTTGTCAAGTTAGTTTTAATTTGTTTTTGCTAATATCTTACAGCTTCTGCATCTCCTGATTCTGCTTTTTTGTCCAAACTACTCAATTTGAGCAAATGTAGTTTATCTTGAATATTTTGTTTAGTTGATGTAGGATCTTTATCTGTAAAAAAAATATACACACAAATGAAATAAATAGAAAATCTCTCTCTCACAAGTTTTGTATGTAAAGTATATAATAAATTTTGTTTTACTATTCCAAATTATAATAGATAATATACCTGGTTTTTCACTTCCAGGAGGGACATAGGCATCAATCTCATTCTTAAATTCTCGAAATATAATTCCTATTCTGATTTTAGATCGTTCATCAGCTTCTTTCATTGCATCATCCATATAGTCTTCTGTATCATTGTCTTTTGAATCCTCATCCTTCTTTTTATCTTCACTACTTTTGTCTTTATTTTCAATTCCAGCTTCACTTTTCTTTTTTGCTTTCCTTTCCGCTATGTAAAATAAAGGAAAAAATATTGTTTCATGAATGTTTTACATAACAATTTCTAGAATCAACTAATTTTATTATTATTATTATTGGAATTGTTAACTTTTATTTTGTATATTATCTAGTAATATTATTAGAGGAGGTAAAAGTATAAATTCATAATAAACTTACATTTATATTCTTCCAGCACCGTACTAGTTTTACTATCAACTTTCACAACCAGTGTTTTATCTCCTACTTCCAAATCATGTAAAAGACGAACTGCCCTAAGTCCAGCATCAGGTCCATTAAATTCACAAAAACCAAATCCTTGTAATTTCCCTGATGCACCTTGAACTCGTTTCCAATTTACAACTTGACCACAAGTAGCAAGTAATTGTCTAATCATTGCATCAGGCCATTTTTCTGTAATATTTCCTACGAACACGGTCACTATTTCAAAGAAATTTTTAAAGAAAATAAAAATTATTATTAATTATTATTATCAAAGTATAATTTAAGATGAAGTTTTACAAAAGTAATAAGTTTTCAATAAAATACATATTTACATTAGCGTAAGATGTATTATATTATAATAATTTTTGTTTTTTGTTTTGTTTTTTTTTTAAATTTATACCTGGTGGACCCATATTTTGTTGATGATGGTGATGATGATGAACAGACGGTGTAGTATTTGAATTTGATGAACTATCTGGTTGATTGTGATTGTGTGGTTTATTAACTTGTGGAGGTTTAGAAACTACAACAGGACGATTTGAACGCATATTTGGATTTTGATTATGATTCATATTAGGAGGTGGACGAGAACCACCGGATGCACCAAAAAATGGCATTGGTGGACCTGTCGGAACAGGACCCATCATTCCTGGAGGAGGCATTCCTATTGAAATAAAAAAAACAAACAAAAAAATATGATTATTATTATTATTGTTGTTTTTTAAAAGTTTTACAAACTAAAAAAGTTGTATTTATTATTTTAGACAAAAAAATACTTGTATCAATCAATTAATTGTACCTGGTAATCCTGGCATAAATTGCATCGGCATGCCCATTCCAGGCATCGGAGGACGAGCAGGTGGAAATGACATGACTAAAAGTTGTTATTTTACTTGTGTATTTAGGTAAAATACTATAATGTAAACTGACAATACTTTGTGCTCAAGTAAATAATACTTTTATAATGCACATAAATAATAAAATAATAATAATAAATATTATATAGTGGACTTTTGTTGTTACTTTTGTATCTATATTATGTATTTTGTATTTTTAATTTTTTTTGTTATTGTTATTTTTACTCTGACTGTTTTTTTTTATAGGTTCAAAAAAAAAATTGGAATACTATCTATAATAAAGAAGTACTACATTATTCTAGCTAAAAATAAATATAATTAAGTTACTTATTTAACTAAATAAAATACTTTAGTATCAAACAAATTGTTAATACACTCTAAATAATTAATTAACATTTATCCGGAAAATTATTTATAGTGAGAGACAGAGAATCAGACAAAAGACAATTTTTTTTATATGTTTGAACTTGGAACTACTGGATTCACTTGAAATAGTCTTACGCACATACTTTTGTGTTTCGTGTACACACATGTACATGCATATTATAATGATTTGTCGCTTCCTCCAGAGGCGACTGATATTTTTTCCAAAAAAACGTTGATATGCTGGATAAAATTATGTATGCATGTCAGCTATTATTATTTAGACACAATTACGGAGACTGGAAACCTAATATATATGTATGTACACATATATATATATTGAATATATTATTACATACAATTATCACTCATCTGCATATTTATGTAATTATGGGCCCCCTCTAATTATAATAAAACTACTTAAGTAAGTATTAAGTACTGTATAAAAAATAAATGTTTTCATTATTTGTTACTATTATAAATTTATTAATTTTCAAAATGTAATGTTAGTAATAATAAAATGCTTTACTTACTTGATAAGAAATCACATAAAAGCTTCATATTTATGTATTTACATACCTTTATTCAACTGAAACTTGAATCCAAACAATATGTAAAAAAAAACATCTATAATGGCATAAGAACAATAAAATTATCATAGCGCACTCTTAGAAGAAAAAGGTTTGTGTGTAATTATTTTAAAACTGAAAAATTAAAATTATTAACTTATTAACAGCAATAACGAGACACAATTTTATTATTTCTATGTATGCATTGTTTGTACATAAAACTTAAGTGACTGTAATATAGATTTAATTTTATACTTTTTATACATATACACACGTACTTATATATATTTATGTACCTACTATTTTATACTGGAGAATTCTATAGTATAATATTATTATTTTTATTTCATTTTTGGTGTTTTTGGTTCAGGTTGTTCAGATTGACCACCACCTTTACGTTTTTGCATAATTGCTTGAATTTGTTGCCATTGTCTATCTAATTGAGCTTTCTCATTCTTTTCTGTTTTAGCTCCTTTTCTAGTTTTTCTTCCATCATTCATTTTAACACCAAATTGGAATGCTGCTTTTGGCAATGCTTCCTTATTACTCATGTATTCACTGTACTCTTCTTGTGTATCAAAATCCCATCTACCCACCGCTCCTTTCTTCTTTCCCTGTAAATTGAAATTTATAGAAAATAGAAAATATTAAAATGTATAAAATTAAATAGGTTTGTGCAAATCCTTATATGCACATTATTATGCTCTATGTAAGATTTTTGTCCTTTAATTTAAAAAAACATTTCAGTCTTAATTTTTACACAATTTGGTGTACTCATAATATAACTTGTACTTACTGGATCCATTTTAGAATAATCTGTTTCTTCATCAGAATCTTCAATTGCATCATGCATTTCATCAAAACCAGGATAACATTCCGCATACCCTTCCGGTTGCGAATTAATTTTAGATAAAAGTTTTTGTTCTCTTGATAAGGACTTGTCATTTTTAAGAATAGAACCAAATGTTTGATCTCCTGAACGATTATTTGATGATTTTCCATCAACCCATGTTGATTCCATATCATTATTATTACGATTTTTATTAGTAGCATTTTCCAACATCATATTAGCAGCTTCCATATCCATATGCATTTCTTCATCATCTTTTGGTTTTTCAAAATAAGGTTGTTTCTTTGAACTTGATCGACTTTTTCCATCCTCACGTCGATCCCTTTTGTTTTTAAATAAGAGAGAGAGAGAGAAAGTTAATGATTTTAGTCAGTGTTGTAATTTATAATATGTAATACATTATAGTAATACAACATATCTCTGTATATAAATTTTAATGAAGTAAAATAACTTACTTGGATGATTTGGAAACAGTAGGAACATAATCTCCAATATTACCATAAATATCTTCCTCTTTATTTAAATTCTTTTGTGGTCCATTCACATTCTATAGAAGAAGAAGAACACATATTAATGGATATATGAAAATATATATTTACGTATTATACAAATTTTCATTTTCCATACCTTTTCTTCTCTTTTAACTTGAGAATCTTTGTTGACTTTTTTATGTTTTCTAGATGGTTTAGAACCTTGACGCAAATATGACAAAATCTGAGCCAACTTGTTAATAACAATATCATTAGTTGTTAAAGTTGCTTGTCCCTGTAAAAAATAGATAAATACAAATTTTACATCATTTAATATTACAGCGGTATGAATAATATGTAGTTTAAATTTACATGGTATTAAATATTATAATTATGATAAAAATTTTCATTCTGAGTATTACAAAATACCTCTGAATTAGGAACATCAGCTTTGCTACGTAATAAAGTAGTAGGGATGTCACTTTCTGCATACTCATCTTCTAAATCCATTACATAAGCCATTCTTCCTGGAGCAAATGATTCATTTCTTTCTGGTGGAGCATTACGAAATACTGAACGATAAATATTACGAGCTAGTTTAGTACGAAAACCAGCTTCGGCATCAACTGTTTCTTGTTTGACGGTTGTATCTTTTTTAGGTTCAATTTTTATTTCTTTATCTAGAATTTGTTCTTCATCTCCTAATGCTTCTAATTCACTCCGAACTTTTTGTAATAGGGCATAATCAAGACCTTTCACTAAATGAGTATGTTCCATGTCACCTCCCAAAAACTTTGATTCTTGAATTAATTGTTTTCTACGTTCTGCTGCATCAAGATTTCTATACATAAAAAAAATGCATAATAATTAAGAAAAGCATATAATATATAATGCACATATTGTAATATTCACACATTTCTATTTAACATACATGTATGTGTGTATATAATATGTAAATAATTATACCCTCGATAATCTGGAGCTACAGCTCTATAAGCTCCTTGTGCAGTAATTAATTCATCCCTTTGTTGTCCCGAATCACCAACATCTCTTCTTTCTTTGGCTCTGTCTCGATATTTACGTGCCAATTCTGCCATTTGATCATCTTCTTCTTTTTTGATTTTAGCATAAAAATGCTTCTTTTTCCTTCTCTTTTCATCTTTTTCTTTATCTTTTGGTTTTCTTAATGATGAGGAGGAAGAAGAATCTTGAGAACCACCACCGGGTGTAGATCCTGAAGGAGTAGGAGGTGCAAGAAAATTAGAATTTGAAGAACCACCATCTCCAGGATGACGTGGAGTCATAAACAATTTCCGAAAATCATCATTTGTCAACCTCCTGTATATA
>JAQGBI010001388.1:0-10375 GCA_034698325.1 Sminthurinus elegans
TCTTTCTTTCATTTTTATGCACACAACATAAATAAATATCTACAATCTACATACAGGTATGTAAAGTTACACGACAAATAGAATACAGAATAGCGAGGAAAAGATCCAGTACAGACATCTGTATGTATCAGACTCCCTATTGAAAAGAGAAATGAGAAGATGAGTCTAGTTCAAATTCAAATGACATTATTTCGATTCCTTCTTTTTTTTGCTCAAGGCTTCTGAAAGACATTGTGTAAACGTAAATCCAATCCCACAAAGATACATATGTGACATAATCGTCTTCTCCCAAATAAATACATAAATGATACTGAATGTATATCATACATGTACCATGTACAATGTACACTGCACACATGAAGATTGAAGATACATTATATAACTGACTCACCATTAAGTCATACTGTTGCTACTTGTTATACTCTGAAATATTTACCTATGCACTGAAAAGTCAATGCCAAAGCTCTACACTTGAATACAAGTCAGTATTCAGTATTCACTATGGAGTATGTTGTATGTATGATGTACAGAAGAATCAGAATCAGTTTGCATGTTGAAATGCTTCGATGATCTTTTCTTTCCACTATTCGTTCTTCCTTCATTATTTTAAGTAAATACCTCCTTTTTTATGTCTCCTTTTTTTCCTGGCGTTCATCACGTATGATAATGATAATGATGATAGTCTACGTGTATTATGATGCTGTTATTGAGAGACACTTTATAAGGACACTCGAGCAGCAAGAAAACATCAGCAAGCAAAAGGCAAAAGGAAGCTCACGTGATGACGATAAAAAGAGCTGAGTCAGACTATAACGACATGACAAAACATCAGCACCTCATTTTATGTTTATGTCTCTTTTTTTACTTGAGAGAATCATCCTCATCATCAATACAACATTTACCTTTTCTACACATATATATATATCATCACAATCATTGACTTGAAATGAAACGCTTGGTTTTTGTTTCTCATACTTTTTCTGTGCACTGTAGATTTCAGATTGCACATGCATGCATCTCACATCTCTTATATCATCTCCTTAGAACATCTAATCACAAATCATAAACCAAGTATCACATATCACATACTAAATTCTCAAGAGTTTTCATCTATTTCAAATCTCATCCAAAACTTTCAAACTCCATAGTTGATAATTGATAATAGAATGATATCTTTTCCCATTCAAATCTTTTGAAATTTATCAGGAAAGCGTGTAGCTCATGAGTTTTTTTTTCCTAATGATTTTACTGTATTTCTCTCGACACACTCGAGAGTCGACATTGGAGTCCAAAATTTTGGTACCCCTTTAATTAATTACAAAAATACGGAAAAGTCAGATCAATATCCACAATGCACAAGTCTATAGTATTTTAATCTAAACTTGTACTTGCTTGTTCAAACTACCTGTTACGAACAAAGTACACACTAGAAGGTAGGAAGAGAGTTCGTTGTAGCTGTAAGGTGCCGAAAAAACCCAAAATTGATGGCACTTTTCATTCTATTATTCTGTTGTAGTTTTTAATAATATACGTGAGTACGCACAGTTCATGTATTATCAAATACCACAATAGATTATAGAGTGTCATACAGTCATCTATTATTATTATTATGTACAGTACAAAACCTTTACATCAGTCAGCAAAACTACAACTATCTTTTTCCATGTATTTATTTATACCTTCTACCTAAACCAACCATTCTCGCCACACCAACTTGTTAAAATTGCAAATTCAAATTCAAAAAATTCAAACTTTTCTTACAACAACAGCAACAACAATAAAAACTCAAAGATAAACTCCTATTGTAGATTGTAGATACATTAAGTGGTTTCAAATGCATGCATAAAAATTTTCACCCTTACGACAAAAAAATGTTCTTGTAGAGTACATACTGCATCCTACATACAAGTAGGTATGCGTATCTCAGTACAAGTATACTCCATTCTCCATACTCCATACATCAAAGTACACAGTGTCTCTACGTCGACGTCATTACTTGAATGAATTTTTTCTTTTCTTCATCCTCTTTTTAAGAGTGAGTTTTGGAATCTCCTAAAGCACGAGGCAAACTCAAAACTCAAAATCTGGTACCGGTCCTTTGTGTACTACATGCATGATGATTATATGTTATAAATACACGAGAACCAAGAGTGTACGTTGTTCGTACCTACATTTTCCAATTCACGTACACTATACGTGCGCACAACCTCTCGCATTATACGTACATCATATGTAGCATGTACAATGTACATACAATATACATGATGTACTTACGCTACCTTGTCTTTTGCCTTGCTTCAAAATAAAAATGCAAACCATCATGATGCATGATGTGTATTATGTATTGCGTACCTATAATATAAAATTTCAAGTCTGGGTTTTCTCGATAGATCTTTTTCTTGAAACCTTCAACTTGAAAATTGACGATCTTCTGTACACATATGTACGTAAGTGGATATATGCATGGCATGCATACCTATACTTACACTACACTTGATCCGCTATCTCTCTCTTCTTTCTTGCTAGTCTATATTCTATATTCTATATGCATGGCTGGCGTGTGCATATATATATCTACATGGTATATATATGCATGGATGTAATGACCAGAAACTTGAGCAAACCAACAATCAACCCTACCTCTTTCACTTTGGAAATTCGCATACAGCCGAAAGGGTTATAATTTTGCTGCAGACACAGACACACAAGACAACCAAACTCAAACTTCAACTTCCACTCCAACTTTACATGCACAATACACAATCTGAGATATTTCAAACAAATTGCTGAAAATAATGCTAATGGTACTGTTTTACAAGACACAGGATACTTATACAAGTTCTATGACTGGTACACTGGTCTGGTCTGGTCTGGTACATTACACTATTCTCTTGTGCAAGAACCAACCAACCACCCGAATAGCGAGTCAAGAGGTACTTGTTCTCAACTAATAATCATTATTTTTGTCAATGAATACTTGTACAAAATAAATGAACTAAAAATTCAAAGGAAAAAATATGCTAAAGTAATATACAATACTATATGTATTGAAATAATGTAAAAAATACAAAGTAGACAAAAAAATATACACATAATACATATTACAATATAAAATATTCTGAGCAAAAAGCAAAAGGAGATAATATATTAACAGGAAACGCGTAAAGTATTATCTCACCTTCTACATACAACATATATTGGATTGGCTCACATGGATTTTAAAACCTTAATTACTATCAACAATAATAATGGTAATGGTAATGATACAACAGATACAACAGCCAACATTGAAACATTTATCATTTTGTTCGATACTCAACAAAATCGAAATCCACTCACAGTTCACAGTACTTGATACTTGACTGCTGGAGTCAAAAGGGCAAAGAGTGGCTGAGTGTTAAACAAGAGAGAGAAAATTTCTATAATAATAATCCTCATAATTCTATCATGTCCATTGTCGATGTAGACTTTCTTGAAGCCATTTATTTTAATTGTCATTCCACAACTTTTTCTTGTTCTTCAGAATCCGGAATGGAGCATCTTCCACGAATACTTGTACATTTTATATTGTTCATATTATTTAAAAAATTGAAGGATTATATCATTACAGAATCCAGAATGTGAGTATGTAGTATGATTAGAAGGTTATATGTATACGTATACATATGTAATATATTGAGGCCTCAATCCAGGTTTCAATAAAGATTAAAATCAAGATGTAAATCCCTGTCTCCATTCCGATTTACAAAAGTTGTGCAATATTTTAACTCCACTTGGAGCACTTTTACTCCACCCAATTTTATTAGTTCATGTATCTATCTACATGTGTACAAGTCATATCACTCATTTCAAGCCTCAAATTTAAGGAACAGTTTTTGTTTTCCTAAGACGAAAATCCAAAGTCCCGGAGTTGTTATGTATCATGTATCATGTGTGAGATATTAACTTATTACTCACACTATTATCACAGAAAACACTATAATATATTTCATATTATCCCAAGCACAAATACTAAGTATTATACAAATCCTCGACAGATCCATCTCTTTGAAATATACAGGCATAAATAAAGTAGAACCTAAACGAGAATGACAGCATTCATAACAGCAAAAGTTTAATAATAATTACCACAAATACTTGAAGATATTGAGAATCAAGAAAAAGAAAACATGATACATCTTCAGGCAAGTTAGGTAGAGATAGAGAGACAATACAGCATCATTTTTCAGTTTGACTTGTAAAGATTGTGTATATCAAAAATCAAGTACAAAGTATAAAACATAAAATACAAATACGCTGTTTGAATACGCAAATATGTTTAAACACTGTCGAATTCGTAATTTGTAACGACGAACGAGTGAAAAAAAAATACTCAAACTGAATCTCAAAATGTATGATGTATGATCAACGACGCGTGCAAGCATATTAGAGCTCATAATAATACAAACATTTGATTTTTACTGTGTTATCATAAGATGTAAGATATATTTACATGTATAATGCTTATAGGCAAAGAATACAGATTGATTATGCATACAGCCAGTCCCGAATACATAATGTATTATCTTTTTATTCTTCCAGCAAAATGTGCTAGAAATGATACACACACAAAAATACCTATATCTTGCATCAAATTACTACATGAAATACTCAAAACATAAAACAAACATGATGCATACATAATATAAATATAAAATATACACAAGTTCGACGTTTCAATTGTCTTTTTAGTGAATTGTGATAAAGGAGGTTTTTACACTAGGTTAATTTCACTCTGCTATACTAAAACTTCTTCTCACTATCTCATTATTTCAAAAATAACTGGACAGAATTTTAAATTTTCACTGAACAACAAACAGCAAACAAAGAGGAGTAAGTCAAGTTTAATACAAGTTTATCAAAAGTCAAAACTCAATACATAGCACTAAGCATGCATTTTAAATCAGTAACTTTACAGAACACATTTATTCATAATCCACATTATACATTATACACGTCAAGTGCAAAATGTTTTATGTTTTATGAGGTCAATAATCTTAATCTATGCTGATTCGCATAACAGATATCCGCACAATAAATTCAAGGAAATAATATATTATAATAGTAAAACATGATATTACTGAAAACCTTGAAACAAAATTTACACCTGTCTATATTGTATTACACTATAGTTAATAGTTATACTTCATGATGATTACTTTTATCTTCTATCTAAATGCATCTAAATCTTCTTAAATAGATTCTATATAAGCGTTATCACGCTTTCTACTTGTTAATATAGCCCGATATACATATAATAGAATGTATATTAAATATCTTCAGTTATATAATATGATATATTAACGTTAACAATAATTCTATGGTTGAATAACCACTAACTACATTTAAAATTTTAAAGGTACAAAAACCCAATACCAATGTCGACATAATATTATATCCTCCATGTAAATTGTAAATTGTACAGTTCATCATACTTTGGTATAAAATATAATATTGGCGAATAAACACTGACAACTCAACATTATTCTTACAATAACAACTCTTTGAAGAAAAATCATGGAGACACATTGTTTAGTCACATAATATACTAAAAATCGTCATGAAATGAAATGATTCTTGTCTCGCTTACATTGAATCAGTAATCAAAGGATACCTCACCGTAAATAATATGCATGTGTGTGTGTCTATATTATACATTATACAATATTGCATATCTGCATGTGTGCGTCTGCACTGGCTGAATGCCCACGCAAAATAAATAGAAATGACTCACGCAAACATCATATCCAAAGGTTGTTTGTATAATAAAATAATATAGGCTACACAAACATGCACACAATATGCATAGCATAACATTGAATTCTTACGGAAGTTAAAATACGGTATCACGATGTGATTGTAGCAGGAAATCATATATAGTGAATAAGAATACCCGATAATCCAATCCCAAATCCAACATGTGTGTACACACAAAAACATTAAACCCTAATCACTATTTGCTTTATATAAAATACACAACAGATACGTACATACATGTACACATGTGCATATGAAATTTTGTAAAGGTTCCCAACTTCCATCATGTCAAAAAGAAGTCATCACTTCCTACATAAACTGTATACCTAGAATATCCTCGTCCACATGTTTTTTTTTTCATATCGCACCATGTAATCATAATTTATCCCATGTATGCATTGCATGCAGATTGAGAATTGAGAGGTAGATTCTTTGAACTTTGTATTTAGGATTTAGGTACCATTCCTGGATAAGGTACACATGCAAAATTTGCAAACATAGAAACTAACCCACTGTACATTTTGCTTTCGAATGTGGGAGTGAGTACTACTGACAAAAGACAAAATACAAAATACATACGCGTACAACAAGTTGCATTCAGCCGAAAGTCGACATTGCCATGTTTATGTTTACTACACACAAGTTTCCTGGAAACTATACTTAATTGTGGTGCGATTTTAAGTTTTGAACATGAAAATTCCACCAAAGTGGCACCATAGCTATTATTGTATGTTGTAGTGTGTAGTTTGCATATGTGTACAGATTAAACATACATGTATGTCTAATGCGTCAAATCGTATGGTATGGTATATTTATTACGTATCATCAAAATGATGAATAATGAATAATAATGCTTAAAGTTTCTCTGAATCATAGATACCACGGTGTAATGTATTTAATGACTTTGATAAAAACAAATGAATAATGAATGTGCTGTAAAATAAAAATAACTTGAAAAACTTGTGATAAATGAAACCTCAAGTTCTTTTTATACATTCTGATTCATTAATAATTAATAACAACAAATTATTATATTATGTCCTAACAAGTGCGATGCTTAAATTTCTCAAGGGCTCTACCAGTTCCATTCTACATATATATACATACAATATATATATACATAATATTATAGTATATATTAGATGCCAACATCACATTACACATTAGACATTACGCTCAAATTAAATAGAATTGGAAATTGGGAAACTTATTGTAACGTTTCTATATATATAATATTATGATTGCAACAAAAACAGTCGCAGTTCTCCATTGTATTTTATTATGAAATACTTCCTTATAGTCAGTAAACCAATGTGAAGAGCGTTTGCATTCAATATTCAACTACGAACTGAGAAATATATACCACATTGCCTTAGCAAAAAGAATTCAAGAGTGGAATATACATAATGTACATTTTGTAGTAAAGTGGACCTCAATTTGAATATCACTTTGTATAAAGATAAGACTATAGAAGTATGATAATAAGGACACACGTTAAGTAAATATAAGTTACAATGATGGTTTAAGAATGGTTTAAAAAATACCACTATATGTGGATATAAATACATGGTCAACCTAAACAATCCTTATTCATATTATTTTTAACTAATAAGGTTACACCGGATGATGAAAGAAAACTCCTGAAACAAAATGAGTAAAATTGAAAAAAAAAAAAAGGAAGGACTATAACATAATAATATTATATCATGAATACATATATGAAAATAAAAATACATGTTCCAATGTATACATAATAATATGTAAAAAAAAAAGAAAAAAAGGTAAAAGGAAATTTGACACTAACCTCAAAACCAATGAATTCGAATTTCCATCTCCTACATCGGGTTCTTCGGCAGGTACGAGATCAAGACTAGGATTTTCACAGGGAAGTGATCCACCCTGAGTCCCAGCAATATCATTTAACGATGAGCTTGGTGTTGAGACAGGGCGGAAGCCTAGAGAGGCAGCCGAAGCCCCAGTTGTTGTATTTCGTCTTTTGGATAGTAAACCTCGGAGTCGAGCCGCATAAGAAATATTCGCTGAGACACTTTGACAGTCATAGTGAGCAAAGACGCGTCGTCTATATCTCTCTTCCATATATGCACCATGTCTTAATACAGGCTTCCCACTACTACTATGATTACTATTACTACCACCAGCCTCCGTCCCACTCACATTTTCTCCATTTTCCCTATCAGCATTCATCTTGACAGATAGAATGTCATATTTCACAGAGTCAGGAAGACTTTTGGCATTTCCATTATTCCTGGAAGTGGTTGAACTTCCTCTCAATTTCCTAAATATTGAGGCTTCCGTTTTACCCGAACCATTTCCTTTGCCACCATCCGTCTGTTGAGTTCCACCACTACTACCACCACCACTATTATGACTTGATGTACTAGACCCTGACTTTTCCTTGTGCTCAAATAACTTTTGAAATTTCAAACGAAGGCGAGGACTTGCAGTCTCTCTCACTGTGACATCTGAACTTCCTCCTTTGTTCTTAGTTGAAGTGGAGGATGTTGCTGTCGCCTGTCCTCCTCCCCCTCCTCCGCCTACGATGGAATCATCATTCACATCAAAAGATCCACGTCTATCTCGACTCATACTAGAAGCCATTAATGATAGGAAATGTCCCGTATTATTTCTTTCACTTTTTACACTTGCTCCAACAATACTATTGCTATTAATATTACTACTACAACTTGTACCCCCACCAGCATTTGAAAGAACATCAATAGACCCATGACTTCCAAAATCCTTTCTTCTTGTAAAACATCCCGTGTATGTGACGTCTTTATTTAGAACTTTTGATTGTGACTGTCGGTCTATCAATTGTTGTTGTTGTTGTTGATGAGAATGAACATGATGGGAGGATAATTTCCCTCCACCAAGTGAAGCTCTTTGATGATGGCAATAACTTTCTCGATCTAACAAGTCTAAACTACTATTACTTCTATAAAGAGCTAGTCTAGGGCCAGTCTTTGAATTTCCTCCAAAATTCCCTGGAGAATGTTTACTAATAAATGAACTACTACTACTTTTTCCTAATTTATTCGGTGAGTTTCGAACTGTCACTACAAAAGGATCCAAATCCTGAGAAGTGAAATTTTCGGCGGGTACTGGTACTACAATTGAATTTCTATCGTGACTTGTTGTTGTTGTACTTGGAGGAAGACTTGAGCCTGGATTCACAGTCCCAGTGTCACTGGTTCCAATTACTCGAAAATATTGCGGTTGTTGTTGTTGTAATTGTGTTTGCTGTACATAATGTGATGGATGTATTTGTTGTTGTTGTTGTAAATCAATTTGCTGCTGTTGTTGTTGTTGCTGGTGGTGGTTTGTTGCAGTGATAATCTCATTCCTCTTTGTACCTCCACCTGTAAAATTCGTCACTGTGAGGTATGGTGAGGCATTGCAGGACAAATTCAAATCTTGATTACTACTACTCGAAGTTGGAGTCGTAGCAGTGGGGCGACTTGGAGGGGCAGAAGACCGCACTTCTTCATATGCACTCATTGGCTTGGATTCACTAGGACAATATTTGTCTCAACAAACAAAATACTACATTCCTATATTATAGGAAAAGGTCCCTCCTGTAAAGAAAAGAAACAAAATAGAACAATTGAAATTAAAATCATATACCAAAATACTTTTGTAATTATTAAAATATACAACAAGATACAAGACCATCCTTACTATTATTCAAAAGATTTTTACTTTGTACCACGTGATATGAAATGTCAAGACATGTAAAAAAAAAAAGCCGAGGTTTTCTTTTTATTATTATTTAGTTTTTTTTGGAAACATCATGAAAGAAAATTTAGCTGTACGCTATTACATTTCCATGTCATGAACTAATATATTTCCTCTAAAATTCAAAATATGCATAACTCATTGCCCTGTGTAGATAAGCAAGTTTACTTATAGATACTATAATAATATATTCATGTGTATAATAATATGAATAAACATATTTTCATATGACCAGTAACGACACATATGATATGTATCACATATCACATATATAAGAATATATACAAATACTGAGACTATAAAGGATACATATTATACATATGAATTTTTTTGACCCCTCCATCCATTTTCATATTCATAACCACATGTCTCGTGGAAATAAAAGACCCTAATCAGACGGGGAGCCGTCTTAATTAGAGAATGAGTCAGTAGTACAAAAGTAGTTGTAAAAGTCCAGACACTGGGTTCTAAATTCTAATACATTCTTACATGCCATGTTTTGCTATAGTTTATACACGCAAACCTTTTTTTGTCTATAGTAAAAGTCATACTTCCAATGCTACGGAAAATCTATTCATATCTATCTCGTTTGTTGTTTGTTGTGCACACGAAACATGCATACTTAAAAGTTCTCAAATGAAATTTATTGTTGCAAATTTGACTAATACATGTAAAATTGTATTGATTTTACAAAGTACCCAAAACAAAATACATAAATGTTTTATATTACAACTTCTTATATGATGTATGTACTTGTGATATTTTTAAAAATCAATGTTCATATTATAGACGGCGGTTTACACCAATAAATAAGCAAGTTATA
>JAQGBI010001389.1:0-10373 GCA_034698325.1 Sminthurinus elegans
ATTATGACAAAACAAAGGAATTTTAAGTAAAACGTGATTTTCAAAAATTTGTACTATTTTCTTAATAGGTATTAGTTATTAGTATAATAATCTACACATATCATATAATATATCATAATATTACAGTTATATTATGTACTCCTTATTTTTCTTTCATTACAATAATATTATATTATGGTCTGATTAATTTAGTTATTAAATTTTGAAAATTCCACAATAGTGAAATGGCTTTATGGTTTAAGGTTCATTTTCACATTTTGTGTGTAGGTAACTTAGGTGTAAGTGCTAAGTACCTATATAAGGATATTTTATATCATTACAAGTTATACAAGCATAAAAAAAGAAGCTACCACAAACAACCAACCAACCATAAACAATAAATGTATACTCTGTCAAGTGTAAATTAATTATCAATAATGCTACGCTAACATATTATCACTAAAAAGGCAAAAACAATGTTTAATAATATCATAATAATTCTTCGTAATGTATACTATAATCTATAATATTTATGTGCTACATGCTGCATAAAATATACTCTTTTGTTCAGTTCTTATACTAAATTACCAAGATATAATATATTATATATTATTTTGTTCAAAAAAGAATAACGATACACTGACACTTTATAATAATAATATTATGTATATATGACACATACACTTTTTTTTTTCTAAAACTAGGAAATGCATGATTTCATTTGAACACAATATAATACAATACAATAATAATGCAACGCAACAGATGATGTACTCTTTATAAAACAAGATACATGCTAAATACGATACACGATTTTCATAAGAAAAATTACTAGTACATATCATAAAAATACATATATACATGTACAAAATTTTCACATATATGTATATATTATATAGTTACTTTCTTTTCACACCATATGCTATCAATATGATTAATGAATACAGGTACAATTCATTTGAGTTTGTGCTATATAATAATCGTAATAGTACCATTTGCAAAATATAGCCTATGAACTACATTTCTTTGTAACTTTGCAGAGCTACATCAATCATAACAATTTTTGCAATCTCTAAAACTATAATAATATAATCTATAATAATTTCAAATCAATTTCCTTTGTTCCATGGTCATAATTTTTTTTTTACATATACATATGCATTAATCTTATAGCAATAATTTTTAGAATTTTCATATTACACTACAAAATGTTTTTTACTGCAGAGCTCTGCGAAGCGACTAGGTTTAGGTTAGGTTACACAAAACTAAAATCATTTAGAATGCTAGCAATATTATAAATTTGAAATAAAAATTAAAAACCCTACATACATAAATCAGATACAGGTAATTTGTATGTTGAATTTCAAATAAAATAAAAATCCTATGATAGTTGCGTAAACTTTTTCTTTGTACATAAAGTAAATGCCATTTTAAATTCATACTATAGTTTCAACTGCTCAAAAATAGCTCGTATAACAGAATAGCATCAAGCTCAAAATCAAATTGTACCCCAAAAATCTGTAGAGTTATATCATTACACAATATTATATCTTATACTCTGTGTACTTGTAAATGACTTATATCAAAAAACCATACAGTTTAAATTAAACTTACACAAAATGTATAGTTTTACATTTGTATTTCAAGTACTTATTTTACCCAAACAATTTAAATAAATAGCTAGCTACTAATACAAACAGAACCCATATTATTTCTTATTCTAAACAATCAACGCTTGTTTCTATCGTCTATCTAACTAATCAATGGCAGTGTCAATTACTGATCACACTTGTGGTAAGCTTGCGAGGAGGATAAAAACTTTGTCGTATAGACCTCTTCATTTCTTAGTGTATGACTTCCAATATCCAATATAAATACTATACATATATATACATGAAGCTAAATTAGATTTTTAGTATTTTAAGACTATTTTGCCCAACCACATTGATTAATGCCTCTCTTTCTCATATATAAAAGAAATAACTATACCAAAGATAGAAGAACATTTGTAGCATATGATGCTAAATACCCTAAACTAAAGTAGTTTCTAAAGTAGTATAGGTACTATCGTAGTATCGTTACATATACAAATACTGATACACCTTATGATATTATTAGTCATCATTAAATACATTAAAAATCGCTTGTATATAGTAAATTATATACTTTTTATCGCAAATACGACTTAGCTTAATATATGAGAAAATATGTATTCTCGTTCTCAAAAATTCGAAGTAAAACATTTAACATAATAATATCTTGTATACGCTTATAAAAATTCGATATTCCATTCATTCAAATAAAATTGTCCGCTACCTTTCAAACACTCATAATGCGATGTGTATAAAATTGTGCACTTTCACTTTCAATGATTTGGATGTCTCACGACTTCATATTTTGAACGACACGAAAAACTACACATCCATATCGTCCATTATTCTCTTGACATGATTTTCCCTTAGGGTTAGAAAAATGAATTGTATAATAATGTACTCTAGTTTCATAATTTAGTTTAAATATTTTCTACATTTCTTTGTGCCACAATGACAAGGAATTTTCTTTTCTTTTTCTTCCTTTGCAAACTTGTAATCGTACCTAAAATATCAAAGTAAAGTTACATTAAAAGGGGACAAAAGTTTTTTAAAAATAAAAAATAGAAATTTTCATAGATCATACTGCGGTAAAAAAAAGGCATATAAAAATTCTTACGTTAATTCTTCACCACCCAAGATCTTACGAAGACTCACAATTAGTATACGTTTCTTTCCCTGGACATAATCAATTTTGCTTCGGCAATTGGGCTAAGAATAAAAATTATAAATAGCCATTAAAAAAACAACCATCTTAATCATAAAAGTAATCATAAAAGTGGAAACGGTATAGAAGAAGACTTGTGGTATAAAATAATGTCAAAACTTACATCACAAGAATGATTTATAAATCTAGCAGCATTTCCTGGTAATTTCAGATAAAAAAAATACATCATATTAGTTCAAATAATATTAAGTTATTAATCATCCTCAAACATGATATATACATATGCACACACATGAAATGCATTACTACGCACTAAAGCATACACAACATGTGTGTGCATAGTAAATAATATTATACATGATGTAGTAAAATTAATTACAAAAATATTATACTAAAAGAGTCCTCGCAAATGTTACTCACCATGTATAGTAGCATCCACTACTAAATTATCATCAATTGTAAAGAAATAACATCCGTAGCCTTTGCTTTCGTAATGCTGAAAGAAAATAAACAAGTATTATTTAAAGATTTTGTAAAGCTATATATAAGAAAGCATCATTCTGTTTGATCTATTTTATATTTTATAAATATTTTAATAAGAATATCCTACTATTCATACATTACATAACATTATTGTCTCTTACTTTTTCTCGTATGTCACATAATATTGATCGAATAATCTAAAATACCAAAAAAAAAAAAATTTCATAATGCTTAATAAATACCGTTCATGTAGAAATTATATTATCATTAACAAAAGATTTCTTTACATAAAATTATTTTATTAATTAAAAGTAATCATCTTTTACCTCGCCTGCATATTCAATAATAACTTCTCCTTGTTCAATGTCTCTTCGAGTGAACAATCCTCTTCCGTGTATAGTACTAAAGTAAACTCCAAGCAAGCATGATTTTTCTCTCTTTAATGGTTTGTATCGTAAAGCAACAGGTAAGTCAATAGCTTTTCCATTATCATTAGGCCTATTTAAAAGGAAATCATTTCATATTACTTAACCACATGTACATTGTACAATAGACATGACTCGTAAAATATATATCATAGTTTATATAGTAAATTGAAACATGGAAAAATCATAAAATATTTACCCTTCTATTGTTGGCAAAGTTCTATGCTTAGATGCTAACCATCCGAACATGTCAAACGGTTTACGACCTTGATAACCTCGAATTCTAGCACATCGAACTACAGGAACGTCTGATTCATTACTACCGGCTTGCTTCTTTTTTGATTTTGTTGTGGAGAGCTTAGAACTAGCACCTCGTGATGGTAATTGTGAAAGTAAAAATTGAACGGCACGATGAGTCAGACCAAGTGAATTGTAATCTGATGCTGCTACTACATCTGAATTTTCATCTAACATCAAAAACATTGGTAAAAAAAATCATAAATCTTTATTTGTTACAGTCCGACAAAATTATAATCACACAAAGTTACACTAAAGAAAAAATGTAAATATTTTTACCCTAGAATAATAACAGTATTTTGATTTATAATTTATACACTATGTTACTGGTTAAAAGTTTAACTTTAGGTGACTAACCTAGTGATATATTTGTTCCTGGATAGCTTAGTGGTTGGTGGAAACTTGATTGAAAAGTTTTTTGCCCTTGGACGGTTTCAAATATATAATCCCAAATACTATGCACATTTGATGAGCGAAAAATTGTATTCTCCCCATGTTTTACTTCATAAACAACAACCACTCTGTGAGTCTGAAAAGTAAGGAATGTGATGAAATAAAGCAATACATAAATGAAATATTAAATGAGTATAAAAGTATATAGTATTACATACATTATACGTTTTATACATATATAATATATTAATATCACGTAAAAGGTAAAAGTATAAATTAAAATTACCTTTTTTGAGGATTCACTTGCATCACCTTCATTCTCTTCTGGGTCCTTTTTCTTCTTTTTTAGCACCAATGGATCCATTATATTTATAGAATCTTCTTTACCTTCTCCTGGAATTGTACGATTACTTCCAACCTTGAAAAAAATAATATAAAATAAAGAATTTTTTTAATAAGTATATACAAATAACAAGGCTTTTGAACTTATGAATGAAAAACAACTACTTTAGGCTAAAGCTTGATAATATTGTACCACTTTCAAAAAAAATAAATAAAAAAATACCTGAAATGGGATCGGAATTGTGTGAATGACAGGTACCACAACAACATCAGAACTTAGACCTTGTCCTTGACCATTTGTAACTTTGGCTTTAATTTTCAGACTCCTCATTATGGTACCTTTTGTATCAATTGTGCCTGTTGTAACATCTCCGATTGAATATGCACTGCCACCCCTAAAAATAGTACAAGAACATCATGAATCATATAATAATTAATAATATCATAACGACAGTATGTGTGTATTATTACTACTTAAAAACTCCTCATAATATTATGTATTTTAATTATTTGTAATAAATATTTTTTTTTTCAAAGGAAAAACTTACTCTCTTCTTTTCAATGTAATTTTGATTTTAGATTTTCCATCTTTTCCCCCTTTGTTTATTTGAGAATCTTCATTATGTGGAGGTATCATTTTGTCTTTTGAATGTTTGCGTCGTTTAACGGGTACGGCAGTAGAAGAATCCGACTCGGAATCATTTAATTTTGATTTTCGAGGTTGACCAACGATTAGCTTATCTTTATGATGACTTTTATCATCATCACCAGAAGTGGTATTAATCAAATGAGTTTCAGAACTGATATTATGATATGAAGAGTTTATGTTGTGTTTTCTTTGATTATCTTCTTCAAAAAGTTTAGATCCAATATTAGTATCTTTATTGTCACCAATATTATTGTTGGATGGTAGGGATAATTTTATAGGAGACGGAGAAACAGTCGAATCACCAAATTTCTCAGCAAGTTTCTGTAATGGATGTTCCAGTGGTCGTACAACAGCAATATTATTATTATTACTACTGGTGTTATTTGTAACAGAAATATTTGTATTGGTGTTGTGTATGGTTGTATTTGTAATTGGAGTTCCAACAGAACTATTGTTGTTATCATTATTTTTTACTTCTTCTTCGATCGGTACTGTTAATGAAACATGTTTTGAGCTAAAACTAACTTTTTGTGCTTGAAATGGTTCTGTAGTAGTAGTAGTTGATGTAGCTGTTGATTTTAATGCAGGTAATATTTTTTTTAAATTTGTTGTTCCATTATTCGATGACCGACTACTTTGTTTTTTACTACTTTTTCCGTGTGATTTCTTATTTTCTATAACTGATGATGATGACGATGAGTATTTTGAAGACGAGGGTGGTGGTGGTGGTGGTTGCAAAGAAGAAGAAGAATTATTCCATGATTTTTTATTGTAGTGCTGTTGTAATTTATTTTGAGTTACATGAGTAGATTCTGTAGCTAATTTTGATTGAGTTTCTCCACCAATACGAATTTTTTCTAGACATAAATCACATGGACATGGTTGAGCAACTCCTGCTGCTGAAGGATTTGAAGTTTTAATATGGTTATGACTATTAGGCATTGATATTTTTGATGGACTTGTATGTAAATTTGATGTAATAGGATTTTGAGGAGCCAGAAATAAAGAGTTATTCATGTGATCCGGTTGTTGTTGAATAGAAATTCCAGATCCTGGAATTACTGGTATAGATGGTAATGGAATTGATTTTGTATCAAATAATGATGATGATGACGATTCTAGATGATGATTTGGAAAATAATGAGCCATATTATTTGTAGTATGATGTTGCTGTGTGAATAGTTTTTGAGTATCTGAAGGTAATAATGATGATGGTAATCCATTATTACTGATATTATAAATGGAAGTAGGCTGATGGTATCTATTGGAAATTGTAGAAAATTGATGATGATGATGATGTTGATTATTATTAGTTGTTCCAGGTTGAAGAATCAAATATGGAGAATTATTATGATTTATTGATGCTGATGATGATGATAATGGTTGATCTATATAAGTTGGTTGTTGTAATGCCATTGTATTTACATGTACATGAGAACTAACTATTGGATACTGATTATGATGAAATTGTTGTTGTTGTTGTTGTTGTTGTTGCATCATTGTAAAATTTGTTTGTGTTGGTAATCCTATTAAACTTTGTTGAATAAGTTGTTGTTGTTGTAAATTATGTAACCCTGTCACAAACCCAAGGGGGTGATGATGTTGCTGTTGTTGTTGTTGTTGTTGCATTAGTGCTTGCTGTTGAAGAGACCAATTAAGATTATTTAAATAAGGTAATGAAGCATATGGATTATAATTTTGTTGTTGTTGTTGTGCTACTATTCTTTGTAAATGAGCACTAGCAGCAGCTGTAGCTGCAGATTGTTGAAGCTGTTGTTGAATTGAAGGTACTGGAATTTGATGAATTTGTCCACTATCATCTTGTAAAGTTATAGTTTCTCCTTCATAATTATTAACATTACTTGGATTATTAATTGGTAGGTTATGATGTTGCTGTTGAGGTGATAATAATGATTTTTGTAGATTTAATTTTGGACTATTACTCACAAGTTGATTAAAAGCATCACTAAAACTTTCATTATTATTCCGATGATTATTATTATTAGGTGAACTAATATGAGGGGAAGTATAAGGTGTATTAGTTTTTATACTTCCAGTAGTAGAAGATGAAAGAGATGGAGATGAATATGGTGAAAGTATACTACTACTTGATGGATAATGTGGTTGAGGAGATAGGAGTCCATGAGAAGAAGGCATGTTATGATGATGCTGACGAGGATGATGAGTAACCGCTGTCATTTCATTTAATGAAGGATTAATTGTATTTCCTTGTAAGTGGATGGAAGAATTATGAACATGATGGAGTTGCTGATGAATATTATTTGCATTATTTTGCATTTTTAATTGTTCAGTTTGTTGCCCTTGATGAAAATAATAATCTGTATGTTTACTTATATTTTCACGACTACTATTACTAGTATTACTTGTTTTTGTACCAATATTTTGGTAAGGATCGGTTGACGAAACATTTGAAGTGAAATTCTTATTATTACCCATAGAAGTAGAAGTTCCAATAGATGATGATATTTTTGATGGTAGTAGTATTATTGAATTTCCAGTATCAGTTCCAGTTGATTGACAACTTGTTGATTTCATTTTTTTTACCATTTTATCTTTTGTATTACGTAAAGATGATGATGAATTAATTTCTGATTTTGATTTCTTATTTTTTCCTTTCTTTTTTTCTTCTAGTTTCAATACTGTTTGTATACTATGGGAAGTTAATTCATGTGGATTTTTTAATGAAGACTGAGATTCAACTTGATTAATTAATTTCTTGTGAGTTTTAATTTCTTTAGAAGATTTGGAACTAACAATAATATTAGGATTCTTTTTTATTAATGATCCTGAATTGGAGGACTTGGCACACTTGGTTGAAGTAACAGTATCAGCTACATTACTATTTATTGATGAACACGTATTGGATGATGATTGTAATGAAATTAAGGAACGTTGTTTCACAAATTTATCTATCCCAAGAATGTCATTATTATTGTCATTTTTCTTGGGAAAATTCATAGAAACTGTAGGAGTAGAAGTAGAGGAGATAATAGTACTTGCTGATGATGATACCATGTTATTATTATTAGTCGTATTAATTGTTGATGAAAAAAATCTTTCTACGGAAGCAACAAGAGGATTCTTCATAGGCTTGTTTGTTGTATTGCTATTATTATTATTATTAAATACATTTTTTTGATCATCATTATTATTATCATTAGTCTTTATTAAAGGTTCATTAAAAGTTTTTTCAATTTTGTTACTAGGTTCAACTAATAAAGCTGATTCGTCTTTTACTGTTGTATTTATATTGATAATATTAGGAATTGAACAATTATTTTTAGGTTGTTTGTTTTCATTTGTTAATATTGCTGTTGTTATTATTATATTATTTTTTTTATCATCATAATTTTCTTTCTGATTTGATGTTGAGGTGGTTGTTGTTATCGTTGATGATGAGTCTACTTTAGTATTTAAAATTTCTTTTAATTCATCATCATCATCTGAAAAAATTACAGATTCTTCATATTCTGGTCTATTACTTCCTTTTATACCAAAATCACTTAAATTAGTTAGAGAGTCATCTTCTTCTTCATGAACACCATGAGGTGGATACTCAGAATCTGAATTGCTACTACAAGTACTACTGCTACTACTACTATATGAAGGGCATAAAGGAATATGATTATAATAACCAGATTCTGTTCCATAAGTTTGTCTACATTTTTCACATTTCCATTGTTCCTTTTTTTGATCTTTTCTAAGTATTTGTTCTTTTTGTTGATGACTTTTTGAGTTTCTTGTAGCTCTATTTGTTTTTATTGTATTCGATTCTCTATTAGTAGTAGTAGTAGTAGCATTATTTTTTCTCTTTTTCTTTATATCTTCAGATGATACACTTTTTTGTTCATTATCATCATCACTATCACTTTCTTCCTCTTTTTCCTTAATAATTTTTGCCTTTTTCTTTTTACTTGACTGTTGTTGTTGTTGTTGTTGAACTTTTTTGGTTTTCTGAGGATTCTTTTTGTTGACTTTTATAGATTTTGTTTTTTTGCTCCTAGTTGATACTCCTTCCTCTTCATCGTCATCATCCTCACTATTATTATCACTCGAATCTTCTTCACTACTGTTAGTATTGCTATTTGCTGATTTTTTATCTTTCCGTTTTGTAGTTTTAGATACACGAATTTCAGAATGTCGACGAAGTGAATAAGACGAAGACAATGATTTTTGTACTAATTCTTCTTCTTCTTTTCGTACTGGTATCACTTTTGATTTTTTGTTACCTTCATTTTCATCAAGTTGTTGTTTATTGGTGTTTTTATTGTTTAATTTCTTTTTTGATGATAATATCTTTTTAGTACGTTCACTTGTTTTTTCAATAACTCTTGTCCTCAAAATTCTTTTATTACTATTGACTTTATCCAATTTTTCTTTTGCTCTTGTTTTCTTTTGTAGAGGCATTTTGAGTTTTTACAATAAATCCACATGCTTTGATTTTTATTCATTTAATCATTTACACATTCATTTGTAAAAAAAAATGTACTTTTATATATCTTCAAAAAGGTAATCCTATATATTTCAAAATTGAAAAACAAAACACATTTTATATTATATATTTATAAATAACTACAATAATAATTATAAAATTATACAGTGTATACATATACATGTATGATTATTAATGTTGATTGTTGAAATAATTATTAAGAATATATAATACGAGTCATTACCCATTTTTTAATTGTGAAACTGTGTATTTTACAGTAAATATAATCTCCCAATGACGCTATATATTTACGTGACCACTAGTTGAAACGCTGGAATATAAAAATAACTTTTTTATTATATAAATTGATCTTATATAGTATAACAATAAAATACATAATATGTTTATTATTACTACAAAATTAATCAACAAAATATTATTATTTACCTTTGATTTGTCACATTTTTTTTTCGTGTGTGTAAGTAAAAGCAAGTCTTTTGTAATGACCTGATTCTGTGTGTATACTGGAACAAATTTGTTTGTAAAAATTTTATAAACAAGTTTTCATGTCGTCGTAAATTTAAACTGACTATAT
>JAQGBI010001390.1:0-10373 GCA_034698325.1 Sminthurinus elegans
ACGTGAGTAGCCTTTTTCAGGATTTTCATGTCCATCTTTTTTAATTTTTGGCGGATTTCACGCCGGACCAATTTAGCTCGTGCATCGAAATCCCGCGGATTTAGTTTTTTTCCAGTTCCAGCTCCAGGGAGAATCAACTCATCTTCAAATGATTCATCCCAACTGGACAAGATGAAATGTCTGGAGTCAACCTCAGTCATTTCCTGTTGAGTCACTTTGTCCAGAAGAAAGCCGGCAGTTCCATTCTCTGGAAATTCCAGCATCCCCAAAACAGCTCGAAGAGCAAGTCCATCTTTGTTGCTATGGTAACTTTCAAATGGAATGGCCACCTTTTGCCACGGATGATCTATCAGAGTTTGATATAACTCGAAGCCAAAAACTCTTTTTCTGCTCATGACTTTTGGGTTCAGACGAAGTCCACTTTTTTTAGAAATGACAGAAAATTTCAAGGGGAGGAAATTTCCAGTTCTTCCATCATAAAGAGCGCCGATTCCATAGGAAATTCTGCCAAGAGCCGGAATTTTTAGACGCCCAGACTCAGTTTCATTTTCAAAACTGGAACCAGCAGAAACATTGTTGACTTTCAGCCCAAGGATGAACAAGGAAATGAGCCAAATCCAAAAGACAATTGACAAGTTGAGATAAGTTCCGCTCATTTTGCCCCCGTCTTAATTTAATTAGAATCCTGCAGAGATCCTTGAAAAAAATAAAATATTATAAATAGAATAAAAGAAAAAGTTGAGCTTGAGAGAATTCACAGAAATAACCAAAATACACAAAATAGAATATTGGACAAAAATATCCAATTATTGAAAATTCAAAGTCATTAAAATTCTCACCTAAGAAATTCAAAACAGAGATTTTTGATTCTTTTAGCTTTTATTGACTTTTTCTGTAGTATTTTATAATTTTCAGAGCTTTTTTCAGGAATTTATAGTGTTTGGAGTTTGGTGTGTGCAAGACAGAGATGAAATTATAGATTTTTAATTGAAAATTGTTACTGTGTCTTTTATTTTCTTGAATATGAATTACAAAAAGGAGAAAAATTGAAAAGAGATTTTCAAACTCGTCCGTTCAATACGGAAGCTGAAGTTTAAGTGAGAACCGTCTAGTAAGAAATGAGCATAAAAATAACAAAGTCTCGACTTTGAATTGATTAGCTCTGGAGACTTGAAATGCTTGCATGTGTCAATATGCGATGACGAATGACGAATGAAGAACGAAGGACAGAAAATACATGATAAGGTTCTCGATTTCCAAAGTCCAACAACAAAATGTGACTCAGGCTCATTTTATCTTCCTCAAGTTATTTTCCGTCCCTTTGCTCTCGCTCTCTGCCTCTCTCTCTGTTTTTCTCATGACTCATGATTCACAAACAACTTTATTTTCAGGGGGCGCAGCTTCACAAATTTCACAGTTGTGATGACAAGAAATTGGTCAAATTTAAATCCAAAATCCAAACAAACAGAGACCAGTAATTATGAAATAGAGAGAGTGAATCATGACACAAGGACCAGAACCAAAACGACGGCAGTAGAAATGAGAAACAGTTGAATTGCGTTTATCAATACGTTTCTTCAGCATTTTGTATTTTGTACATGAATGCATTTGCTTAATTTCTTGTAAAATTTGAACTTTGAACCAGGCCATGGTCTGGACATTGATTCAAAAGAATGAAGAAACCAGGAGATTTCTATGATATTAATGCCACAGAGATTCTCACAATTTTCCTGGTTTCCTGGCTCCTGGTAAATTTCAATAAACTGGAAGAACCGACAAAACATTGCAAGTATTTTGTCCTAGAGGAACAACTGACATTTGGTAGTTGGCATTTGACATGAATTAAAACAGGGAGTTGAAAATTATGTCGTATAAATTATTTTCAAATTAGTTTAACAAGCGACATTTGCATGACAGACATTCATGCGCAATTCTCACGCCTTCAAATATCCAATTCTGTTTTTTTAATTGAATACTCTCAAATCTGAAAATGTTTAAATAATCAAAATTAAACATTATTTAAAAACGTACAAAAAAAAGCAAGAAAACATTTTAGCATTTTTCTTTCCTTTGAATTTGGGTTGTGTGTTGTGTGTATTTTGGCGTGACACATGGGTGAGCAATTCATTTTTCTAGGTAGTCCCTAATCTGAATTGAAATCGCATGAGAAAGGAGAGGGCAAATGAAGAAAGGCAAAATGAAAAAGTTACAGCAGCATATTCCACAGGATTTCATAGCGTTGAAAATTGAAAGTACGGCGTTTTGTATTTTGCTCCACAATATTTTCAGAGTTGAGTCCACGGCGAATGTACTGCAGTCAAAGCTTCTCTTTCTCAGAGGAGCTTTTTGCCTCCTACTTTCGCCGTGCTCCTCTGCTTTGCTTTCAAGTCTTGAAAGCTGTCCTTCCATTTTCATGTTCACTTCTTCAGCCTTTGATTCTCCATGTTAAAGAGATGGACATAAATTTACTAGTAAAGCCTCAAGTACATTCATTCCACACACTTAATAAAGAATACACATCATATACATCGATTTAAATGTATAAAATATAGAAAACTGAAAACCGCATGGACTCTCTCTCTGCAGGATCCTTTGGCTTTTCAGGTAGCTAAGAGAGAACCCCAGCCTTTTTCATGCCTATTGAATATGTATGATGTGTGTGTTGAGGATTGAGTGTACCTTTTTTAATCCCCGCTAATTATGCAAACTCAACATTCAAAAGATGAATTCATCTAAAATCTACATTCAATAAAAATGTATGCAGGAGAAATGCAGTATGCAGTATTGAATATTGAATGTCATCTACATAGAAAAATAGGACAAATGAATAGTTATCTCGCTTCTCTCTCTCTTTCTTTTCTCTTGTACTCTGTGCTTGCTTCTAAATCCAACTCCAATCCAATGTTACTTTTTCAAGTCCTGTAGCCTGTAGAAAAAGCCATTTGACTTTCAACTCTCAGCTCTCAAGGCTAACAAAAAAAATATTCCACAATTTACTCACTACTAATTATTCAATTTAATATTGTACATTCTGTAACTTAATTAAATTAGTTTTTTCCCCTTGCCTTGTGCAGTTTTTGATCTTTGATTACTTTTTTTTTAAACTGTAACTTTTACAATTTTATTCTTCTTTTGTTTGAGAATTTTTACATTCCAACTTTCCCCGTATCAAGTATTTAGTATTTAATATTTAGTACATAAAAGAAAGCAAACGAGAACAAACGAAGCAACAAAATGGGATTTACTGAATTATTAAAAGTTGCGGCCATTTCGGTGGGTGTCGGAGTACTTCACTACTTGCACAAAAGATACAATGCTGGAGAGAGGTAAGGATTCTAGAAATTCAAATATTCATAATTATTTTTAATTTGATTTTAATACGGAATACCGAATACTCGTTTGAGTATTTCTATGGTAAACTCCACAATGTAACATATACAATATTATGTTTCAATTTACCATGAAAAGTATAGATAAAGTAATAATGTATATATATTTTTCTTTTTTTATAACTTTTATGAACCTGCTCATTCATCTGGGCTGTATTTTAATTTCATCCGTCCTGTAGACGTGCTCATGGTGATTCCATCTCGTTGATGTGTTCTAAAACGGGTTCTTATTTGGCTCATCTCAACCAACGTTATAATACTCGGCAGAATTGCTTTACTGTTCAAGTTGTTAGTACTTTTTTGCGGATGTACATACGCAGCGATTATGCTCAGTATGCTGGAAGAGCTTCTATTATTCACTTTTGTCTTATTATTCTTCTTGAATATCATACATCTGTGGGTGAAGTCCACTACCTGTCATACTTTTGTAAATTTGAGGAGTAAATTCTGATTAAATAATTCTTGTTCATTGAATCCTTGAATGTTTGAATAAATTATTAAATGGCAAGAAAGAAGGGATTGATGATTATGAATTGTGTGTTGTGTGTAGTGCTTTATTCCAAATAGATTGCTTAACCTTTTCGCTACGGATACATTTTGAATTATTTTGAATTGTGGCCGTTATTAATTTTTTTTTATTATATTATTTGACGAATTAAATCAAGTCCCAAAAGCGCTGTGGACGTAAGATGAAGAAAAAATATTTCCTAAAATCAAATTAAACTCACTAATTATTAAAAAACTTAGATGGTTTGGTAAAACTAAAAAAAATCAAAAATTACACCTAAAAGTGTCATTCGGCCACAGGACATGTCAACAAATTACACCAAAAGTCGTAATTCGTCTTTTATGCATTGCTATAGAATTTCGACTTTTGGTGTAATCAGGCTAACAAACATGTTGTAAAATTTGACCTATAAGCGGTAACCGTAGCAAAAAGGTTAATGTTCTACTAATTTCCTTGACTTTAACTTTCATTCTCATTTTCAACTTTTTCTTGTTCATTGTTCCATATTTCAATATTGTGGAGAATCGTGGGGATTTATTTTTTTTGTTCTTGAGCATTTTTTAAGTGGTATTTCGTATTTCATATTGCATAAATAATATTATATACATAATAATATATACAAATTACATGAACTTTTCAAAGTTCAAAATTGAAAAAAAACAGGGAATTCAGGATTAAAGTCAATTTCAAGTCATTTGTTTAACTTTCTCGTATTTTCCATCTTCACTGTGAACAAATTTCATTTTGAGTTGTGGATTTTCTTTCACTTGGCGCTTAAATTCAAAATTTCCGTCGTCACGAAAACCGTTTTTGGATGTCTCAATTTACTGCTGATGAGATGAGGCAGTTTTTCAGTACATGTTACATATCAGTTTTGTTTTGTTCATATTCCCATGTTTGATTGTCATGGATTGAGTTGAGAAATTTTTCCAGAGTTGACGTAAATTTTATTTATGAATGAAGATTTCAAGTGGAGACTTTTCACACAAGTTTTCTTCCTCAATATTTACAATTTAGAAGAGACTAGAGACTCTGAACAGTTTTGAATTGACTCTGGATTCTGGACGCAAATTTACTAGAAAACCCTACAAGTGCGTTAATTTATTTAGGTTTATGGTGAAAAGTACTTGTGTTTTGTACTTGTACTGGTTCGGGCAGAATCCAAATTCAAATCCCAAGTTTACTCATCATCTATTCCTCATTCATTTTTGATAAAAAACAACATGAGGAAAAAATCCCTTTATTATTTTTCCTTTTTTTCTGCATTCTGTACAATGAGAATGAAAATTGAGAGTTAGTGGGATGAGGAGCGAGAAGAGAAATGAATTGACATGATAAAAGAATCATGAGCGAAGCAATTGCATAAACAGAGCAGAAACAATTGACGTCTCTCTTTTGATTCCTGGTAAACTATCTCGCACAGCTCAATTCTGAGTTCTGAGTTCCAAGTGCATAAATTAATCAAGAGGAATCAACGCCCAGTTAATTAAAGCCAGTTCTGAGTCCAGCTCAACTTCAACTCCAGAATGCACATTCACATTTTATGTTCATTCAACACAAAGGAAAATTTGTTTCAAGTGAGTCATAACGACGGCATTTGACATTCGGCATTTGGCATTTGACTCTCTCAACTGGATTCACATTACCAGTAAAACCTTTGCACTACAAAGTATTTCCATTGCTTGAAAGGTGAGCTGCCATTGATTCTCCGGCATCTCCAGAAAATCCAAAGAGCGTCAATCGATAGAAATCTGCGGCGTCTGAAATTGAAAATGTTGAGTATTTTGCATATCTTTTTTCCTCTTCAAAATCCTCCAGTTCAATTCTCAGTTCCTGATCGCCATTTTTTGTGAGGGCGTGAATATTTTCCAGTCCCAGCCATAAGTTTGCATCGACAGAGCTGAATCCCCTTGCATACGCAATATCTTTAGCGCTTGTTCATTATTAAAACATGGATTTTTGAGAAATTCAATCAGCACTTTTGCAAGCGGCGAGATGTAAATTTGACCCGCGACGTGGCCATCTTGTGAATACAAGTTGAGTTGACTCGACGACGGGAATTGAGTTATTTGAAATTGAACCTTTTGAGAAGTCACTGGAAGTTTAATGACCCACACGCAAAAATCCTGACCCACTGGAGAAAAGTCCAAAAGGCCAGAGCTCAACTCCAGAACGCCGCCACAAGAAGAAGAAGAACCCGCCGCATTCGGATTTTGTCCACGCGCTGGAAACAACCGTCAGTTAATATTAAAATCTTAAAATATTTTAAACATGCGAAAGTGATTAAAATGAACATTTTTAAAAATAATTTACCTTGAACCAAGACTGTAAATGTCCAAACTGCGATCCAAAAAATGAACTCATTCTTCATTTTCAATCTGCTCCTTTTAATTCTCTTTTCCTTTGTTTAATTATGCTGAATTAAAAATGCAGGTGGAAAAAATAAAAGAGTCACAACTGGAATTTTATAGTTAAATGCACAACTGATTCCTTTAACTGACTTTTGACTGGTACTTTGAATAAAAATTTGGAAAAACACTTCATAGGGACAAACAGCTGCTCCCTAATTACATAAATATTTTTCATTCCCGAGTTTCGAGTGTTTATCAAAGATAAGAAAATTGCGAAACTGATCTCCCGAGAACCGCAAAACAAACTCCTTTGTCCCAAATAAATAATGCAATTTGCGTATGACTTATTTTTTTATCTGTTCTGATTTCCATAAAATCCACAAATCCAATGATGACTCATAAACAAAACTATTTATTTGAGCACCCATTCTCATATTCAGGGCCGGTTTTAGGGCCAAGTAAATGAGGCACCGCTCCGGACGCCAAGGAAACAAGGATGCCAAAAACGAGGAAAAGGGGCGCAAAAAAAGAGAAAAAGGGCACGAAAAACGAAAAAAAAGGCGCAAAAAAAAGAGAAAAAGGGCGCCAAAAACGAAAAATGAGGGTAGCAAATCTATAAAACAGGGTGTGAAAATTAAAACAGGTCACAGAAATGCCAAAACTGCGCATATTTGATAGAAAAGGGCACAAAAATCGTTAAAACTGCATAAAAAATGAGAAAAAGGACGTCAAAATCATTAAAATAGGGAGCGCCAATTTGTTGTTGCATGCGCCATCTTTGTTTACTTGGGGCGCCAACTATTGTTGCTTGGGGTTTGCTTACGGCCCAAAAATCCAAAGACCGGCCCTGTTGGCCCTTTCATGTCATCAATCTCCTTTGAGCTTTTGACCAATCTTTCATCTTTTAATAAATACAAATGCACACGCAACTTTTGAACTAAAGCTTTATTCCGAGTTTTGTAAGTGTGTTGTTTGAATGAGGATGAGGGAGAAGATGGTATTTGTATGGTTAGAGGCATGAGATCAAATCATCTGTACATGTGTGATATACATCGTTGATCATTCATCGTTCATCGTTCATCATTCATCATTCATCAACCATCTCAAGTCTTGAGATTCCAGATTCCAGATTCCTAGATGCACCACTGCTTTATTCACTGACGCGCAAAACCCATTTGTACTTGCACTTTGTAGGGTGCAAGTGACTTCAAAGTTTCCATCATCACTACAAAACAAAAAAAACAAAAACAAAAGTCAGCAGAAGAATCTATAAAACTTTGTGAACATGAAAAATGACAAATAAAATGTTTTTCATTCTTATGATTTTTTTTTCTTTTAGATTTAATTGGAATGGGCCACAATCTTTTTTTATGTGACAAAATACATGGGATATTGCATGACTTGTTTTGACCCCACCTGACGTTTTGATCCACCCAGGGCATATTCCCATCCGCCCAGTTGAAATGTGAACTTCTTGTAGACTGTTCAAGGGTCGGAAAGCCAGGATACCAGTCACATGAGTCAAAATGTTGGGATACTCGTAGTTTGGATCTCTCGAGTGTAAATTCAAATAAATATCTAAATTCTCAAGTCCTGCGGATTGGATTGTGGATGATTAAAGGTACAAAAAAAGATAAAAGAAAAAGATTTGAAAAAATTAAGAAAAAAAGCACACCATAGAAAAATATCAGCAACAAATAGATGGTAATTATGAATTTGTCTGACGCAGTACCGGTTTTAGGGCGAAGCAACCGAAGCAACCGCTTCGGGCGCCAAAGAGATAGGGGAGCCAAAGTTGACAAAAAAGGCGCCAAAATTGACAAAACAGGCGCCAAAACGAGAAAAGGGGGCGCAAAGCCAAAAATTGGCAAAAATTCGAGAACATGAGGCTCAAAATCAACAAAAGGGCATCAAAATTGAAAACAGGGGCGTCAAAGTTTTAAAAAGTTGGATGCCATTTTGTTTGCTTCGGGCGCCTGCTGCCTTTGCTTCGAGTTTGCTTGGGGCACCAAAATCCAAAGACCGGCTCTGGTCTGACGTCGGATGAGTGCTAAATAAAAATGAATGAATTTCCTCACTTGTCAAATTTAAAAGTGACGGTTCCTTCCTCATATAATTTTCTGCTGATTCTAATTCCACTTGCGATTCCAAACCGAATTTTGATTCCAACTCGGATGGTGAAAGGGATGCAAGCTGTCTGCAGATTTCCGGAGACAGTCCAGTGAAAGCAGCATCCAGATCCAGATCCGGGTGAAAATTAGCCGGAGAACTTGAAGGCAAGTCTAGACACAGAGTCAACTTGACGAGTTTTGTGAACCCAGTCCAGAGGATCTTGGACAAGCTGGGAAAATTCTTTATGTCCGTAATGTAGAGTTGCTCCAGATTTGGGAACATTCCCCCAAATTTTTCCAACCACAGAGGTTCCAGAGGTGGACAAGAAAAAGAAGAAAGATTTAGTCTTGTCACATTCACAACTGTCTCATCAATGGGGAAACAACGAGTCCACCAGGTCGCAGCATCCACCAAATCAAGCTCAACGCCAACGTCATCACAACTAGATTTACGCTCCAGTTGCAAGCAAAGGGACTTGAGTCGTGGGAAATTCCTGGAGAAACTTGTTCCTCGGGGAAGAATGGAATTCGAATTTCTAAGTTTTGGTTTTGGAACCGACAGGATCAACTCCCTCACGTTTTCAAGGATGGGCAGTTCCAGCTGAGGAAGAAACCCGAGCGACCCGGAGTCATTCAAACTGTCCAGAGATTTCCGAGAGGACATGAAAAGTTGATTTAAACTGAAAGAGACTCTTTTCAAAAATCCCGGTGAGTGACCGCCGGACTTGGCCGGAGAGAGACTGTAAAGGTTCAACGAGGACAGTTTTGGCCCATGATGGGCCAACTCCTCCAACTTCCACTTGTCCAGCTTTTCATCCTCCATTTCAACCTTTACTTCAGAAATGCATCCCACTTTTCCAGTCTGGACCAAATCGGCCAGATAACCCATGTCAAAATAATTATTGGACTCGGTATGGAATTGGTCCAGATTTACGGAGGCGGTCAGGAGTTGACGCAAGAGGGCGTCATCCCCCCGTACGTGAAGATGAGAACTATATGTAAGTTTTTTGAGCCTGGGAAGGTGGACTTGTTTTCCTTGTTGTTGTTGTTCTTGTGCTTCTTGTTCTTGTTCTTCTTCTGGAGGAAACAAAAGTTGTTGATATCCCGGCCACTGGTAGCTGCCCTGAAAATTAAAATTCAACCCTAGTTTTTCTAGATTTGGGAGGTGTTGAGACAAAATCTGGCCGATGGTCCTCGAGTCCGTCAAACTCTCTGCTGCCAGTCTTTTGTCACTAATATGGCCCGAGCAGAAGGAAATTTTTAAGCCGCTGATACAGCAGCCGTAGGAAGTGAAAAATTGTTGAGCTTGGTAAAATTTCAAATTCCCACCCTCAAATCCAAATTTACTACAAGGAAAGCCGGTTGAAGTACTTAGAATCTCCATTAAACTCTCCAGACTTTTCCGATCAGATCCATTCTTGCCAAATTTATTTTTTGCGCTGCAGAAATTAATTTTAGAATTCAACATTTTTTTATCTGTCACACTTTAGAGTTCACAGATGGCAGAAATATCCACAGCGGCGCACACACACAGAATTTTGCTAATTAGAAATAGGACAGATACGCTACTCGAGGTCAAAGGTCAAAGTTCAAAGCTCGGACTTACTTGTAGCACGGTCTAAATTGGATTCCATGAAGCTCTTTCAAAAGGGCTTTTCTTGCAAATTTGTTCCACTGGGCACTGACCAAGCGGAGAGGAAAAAGTTCACCCTCCCACAGATTATCAAAGATTGACATGATCAGCTAAAAAGTCGCATCCAGATAAAACATAATAAATCAACTATTGACTATTCAATATTCAGCCCCACAGATTTTATATCGCCTTGAAAGCATAAATGCTTTAGGCTCCGGAAGCGAAGCTGACTATAAAAATATTCTTATCGGTCCGCCGTTGCAGAACTACGAAAGTAGTTTTTTTAGAACATTTTCCCGCTAGGTGGCGCTACAATCGAGTTGAAAAATTTTCCCAGTAGGTGGCTCTGGTTTTGCTGTCTCACAGTGCCCCAATGTGCAC
>JAQGBI010001391.1:0-10370 GCA_034698325.1 Sminthurinus elegans
TTATGGCTTAAATGTATGTATAATATACTTTGTTCTTTTACTCTTTGAGAGCAGAGTGACGATAGGATAATACTTACATACATGTATATGAAAATTAAAGTACTCGAGATACAATGATATGATACATAATACACATAATGTTTATGCACATACAAGAACGTGCATAAGAATGAGGCATACATAAGTCACATATAAAGTGAGAGATCAATAAAACTTGATTGAATCCAAACCTAATGAATGACCTGAATGACAAGAGGTCATTAATGAAGCCCGTCCATGACTTTGCTAATGGCGGAAGTTTATTGTTCTTTAAGTATAAATCTGTGATTAAATCTATAAAAATTAGAACGAAATGTCCTTACGTATATGCATGCAGTTTTATTGGAAAGATATACATAGCTCCTACATCCAGAACTACATGTATGTAAAATTATAGTAGAACGTTTAAAGTCCTGACGGAAATACCTTGTACGTGTGTAACTACAAAAAACTCATAAGATGGACAAAACACCATATATTTAAAAAAAAAGAGAGACAAGTTGTTATCAAAATAGCTTTCCATTAAATCCTTGAACTACGGGGATACATTACAAAAGGTTTCATATGCAAAATGCACGTAGAAAGCAAATTCTCAAGCTCAATGACTGACTTTTCACTTGTCACAAATTCAGTAGAGAATACAACATGCAAGCCAAAAGGTTAATTTATTTATTATTCGTTGTGTAAGTATACATAAATTTGTAATGATTTATTTCAATAAAATTTGAGTATCATAAATATGAAGTGCTAATGGGCCATCACCGTCTCCCTTTACAACATCCGTGACAGCACGGTACAAGGTATTCACGTGGTTAGCTGAAGTCTTAATCGTCTTTGTTCGTACATCAGACAAATGCTCAGATAAATAGTGGAACATCTAAATAAGAAAGATACACAGAATGAAATTATGTAATGTCTGCGAGAATTATGCATGTGAAACTTGTCAAAGGGGAATAGTAGGCAGATGCAAAAGAAAGTGAAAGCACTTTCCCTTTACCTCAGGATCATGAGTTTCCGAATGGGCTTCACTCATAATATCCATAGTTGTCGATGCTAATGTTTGTTCTCTATCAAGAGACACTGCAAGAGCCTCTAATTCTGAATATTCTCCCACATTCGTTTCCCCAAAAGGTTCCTATTTGCATGAATCATAGCAAAACACAAAAAAGGTATAGTTTTTAGTGTGTTCAACATTGTATGTGAAAATATGGCAGCTAAGTAATTTTAGTAAATTTAAAAAACAAAAAAAAACCATACATTGACATAAACTTTTGGTTTATATCCCCGTTTAGTCATATGATGAATAAGTTCTACAGCATCATTCCAGGCATCATCGGACAATGCGTCAAAATATTTCCGGAAGCCTGCACGGTATGAATTCCATTGGTTGAATTTACTTCCCTAAATTATTCATTCAAATGCCAAAAGTTACATGCATGGGTTTGATACTATTTGAAGCATGGAAACTCAATTTTCAACAGTTTATGAGACTCTTAGAACTAACAAGTTAGAATTAAAATTAATATTTAAGTTACAATTAAAAGATATTCCAGGGATGTAGTCAAGTGAAGATTTAGAAGTTTTTGAGTGTGACTGAATAATGCTGAAGTTTTTTCATCATTAAAATGTGAATCGGTAGGTAGTCTCAATGTCGCGGAACAATCATCTTCAGCAAGAACAAAAGTTTCTTCATCCTTGTTGTCTAAGTTTGACAAAAAAAATCCACAGCATAATTTAAAGTAAAGATTCAACATAAATGATGTGTACACGTAAATAAATTACTACATGTTTACTGAAAAGAATTCATACAAATTTTATACTCTGTACACACTTACCGTTACACCTTTTCTTCACTAGTTCCTCACAGTTTTGACGAGCTTTTTGAGTTAAACCAAGTTGAGGGTTCTGAATTGACTTGTTTTCAATTTGTTCACTACTAGGTGCAGCAATAACCGCAAACAACAATGTAAAAATTGTCAAAGCGCCTGCCTCTGACCAATTCATGCTGAATTTGATTGTATATATGTATATTATACGTATCGTTCTGTGCACATACACACTTTAAGAAAGGGAAATAAGATCAAGTTATGTCTGTAGAAATACACAAGTAAAATGTAAAAGACTTGCAGAATACTTTAATTTCTTTGTAAATTATATGCCTATTATTATTTATTCAACAGTAGACCAGCCTACATAATGATAATAGCTAGTATCTAGTATACTTGGTATAAATTTAAAAGCTGTGTACGTTTGAATTCAGTTTCAGTTTCAGCTTTCCCAATTCCCAATGCTTATGTAGAAACCAGTTGCTGTTCTTCGATAAGATAAATAAATGTATGGAGGATGGACGAACAGTTGAAAATAGACTTGTAATCTTTGTATGTATGATGTGTGTATATCTATCCATGTGTATGTACATATGTATGTACTCATCTCTTCGGTTATTGTTTTTTTTTTATTGTATCATGCATCAGGATATGGCCAATGTAATGAAGGCATATGTATCAGTATTCAAACTTGCTGTTAAACTTATAAAGGGCTTAAAAGTGTCGAGAATACAAATGTATATATATATACACGATAAATACATATATATGCGTGTATTCCAAGCATGATCGTGTGATTTTTATGACAATAACTAAAACAGCTTACATTACATGTTATTTTATATGAAATCTAAATCCATTTTATATCGAAATTAACAATTATAACAAAGTGAATAATTTTAGCCTTTAGTCAGCATTTTCTAAAAAATACGTATTAACCTTTTGTGTGTGTAAAAGTGGCAATACATTGTGTATTACAGAGTGGGTCTATATCAGCTCTAAACGTTTAAATAAAAAGAAAATTTGACAAACAATAATTGTTATTTTTGCCCACCTCAGCTCTTTTAAATTAAACAAAGCTTTTTACGTATCATATAATTGTTTTCACTCCACTATTAAAGTGATATTAATTTACTTATACATACATTTTTTTATCAGAACACACGTGGATTACTAAAAATTTACTGACTTGACAGAACACCTAAAATGGATGCTTTTGGATCCAAGTTCCAAATGTACATTAAATATTATTGAATCCTTGTTAAATGTGCGTTATGTACATACATATAAGTAAACGTTGAAAGTATAGAAATCGAATACCATAGTACATATTACATATATATACATGTATAAGAATATCATATCAAAGTTCAATGAAGGAACGATAAAAAAATAAACAGAGTGTGTGGAAAATTATATATCATTTATATATAATATAATATAATGGATAGGGCTATACATTATATATGAATTGAATGATCCAGTATGCTTAAAATCCACAAGTTAGTAGAAACAAAATCTGTGATGTTGAATGGAAATACATATATGTACGTATTCTGTTGTAATATACGTATGCATGTATTATAAGTACTTGATTTATACTAATCGAAATCAGTAGTTTGAAAAGTTTTTCATTTGTGAACCGATGAGGGTTACCAACACTGTTGGAATTGTTTAATAAAAATATCTATATATAGAGAGAGAAAGTAAGTAACATATATAAAAAACATTTTTACGTTTCTAAACTCTACACTGTTCACTGACACATGTGAGCCATACATGTACATATTTATGTACACATTGTAAGTACGTGTCGAAAAAATCTATAAGAGTTTATACAAGCTTGATTGAATACACTTTTATATCTTGTGTATATTAAAATATAGATATACACATACACGGCTAATTCATCATAGCTACTATTGTTATCTCTACATACCTTGATTAAACTTAGAATTCAGTTTATTGCATCAACAGCGGCTCTACGTTCGTTCTATCACATAGCCATTCCCATTGAAAAATTATAAAGTGTAACAAAAACTAAATCTAGTATCTGTGCATATCGAGGATTCATATCAAGTCCAAAGAATAAACGCTGAAGAAATATTCAAAAAGAAAAAAAATAAATATGAAATTTATAATTCTTCTTGTCACAATTTTGGGTTTCGCCCATTATTCACACGCCAACGCAACTCCTTGTAAGTAATTTTGAAACCAGTTTGTATGCATCTTGTACATAATTATATATAGATAGCCGCAAATGACTGTTTATATAGATTTTAGTCGGGTTTTGGAGAATTATAATGTTATTTTTATTTTTCTAAAGGTACTGTTACTCTAGGAGAGGATAAATTCCCAGCTATTTACAACCATACAGAATGTCTCAACAGAATTGCTGGTCAAGTTAATGAAGAATTGTGAGTCATTTTTTATTATACTTAATACTTTCCCTTGGACACATTTTAGCAGTGTCCGTACAAATAAATACTATACAATGACTAAATATTATAAAATATATTATGAAACATGAGGTACATGAATTCTTAATGACGGAACTGTAAAAAACAATGTACTTAAAACAACTGAAATTTGCTTCTTTTTTTCCTTGTCATTTTGACCACTTCAGGGAAGCTTCGATTGCGTATCTACAAATGAGTGCAGACTTCGCCAGTGAACATAATTATCGCCCAGGTTTAGCACATTTTTTCTTAGAAAGTGCAGCTGAGGAAAGAGGCCATGCTAAAAAACTTATTGAATTCTATCTCATGCGAGGAGGAGAAATGAAGAACATTACCATCAAGGCTATTCCAGTAATTTTTTCTTTTTTCTTTGTTTCTAAAACCGAGGGTTTATCTACATATACATATGTATAATGTATATATACAGTATACATATTAATATAATACTTATAAAATGATTATAATATGATAAGGGTATGACTTTTTATATGTACATTTTTATTAAATTTCAGCTTAATTCCAATTATATTCATAAAACTAGTATGACTGAAGCTTTGGGTGCAGCTTTGACCTTGGAAAAGAAAGTAACTAAAAATATTCGAGACATTATTGTTGCTTGTGAAGAAGGTAAGGGTGCATGTGCTGATAAAGATGGCTGTGTAGGTGAAGACTGGGTAAAGGATGAAGACTACCATGTAAGTTTCCTTGATCATTTCAAAATTCATTTACTACTTGTTATATAAAATGGAACTGCAAAATATTGATATGTATTCTCGTATAATGTTTCCTACAGACCATTGACTTTTTGACTGGTGAATTTCTTTCTGAACAACATGAAGGAATCCGTAAAATTTTGGAATTACTCAAAACACGTGCTAGTATGTCCCTTCATTTTGGTACATTAGCAGACGTCATTTTTGACCAAGAGCTACAAAAGAAGTAATTTTTTTCCCCTGTAATAAAACCTTCATTTTTACATGCTATGTACACGCCATAAATCTATCAAAAATAAATTACTATAGTGTAATGTCTTTATTGGTGAAAGGTTTTCATTTTCCTATAGTTTTTCTCAAATTAAGTATGTTATTCTCGTCTTTTCTTGCACAGTAGAATGCGAAAAGACATACTTTTTCACACACAAAAATTCTGCTCAGTGTATAACAAAAAAATTTTAACATTAAAATAAAAGAAAGAAAATTCCATTTGTGATATTTTGGGACTAATATTGATTTTGATGAATAACTGTATGTATAAATTATGTGCAAGTCTAGTACCTTAGTAATGTCTCATATCTCGCATAAAGAAATATTCTATTCTATTTGACTAAAATAAATTGTTTTAGCTCTTTCATGCATATGTACATGTATTATATAAGAACACATGAAAAAATTTACACCACAAATATTAAAATTCATTTAGAATTTAGAGACGTAAAATTTACTGGTTGCAGTCATAAAATGGATAATATTAAACAACAACTTCACAAAAAAAAAACATTAACAACAACAAAATTTTGTATGTGTGATACACATATTATTATAAAGCAGATCGTTTTGTAAATAGCTATAAATTCAAACAAATTCTTAGTTTATAAAGTTTATACTTTATATACACAATGTACAAAATTTTATCATACATAACAAATAACATAAATCAATTGATTTAGTTTTGAATCATGACCATTTATACAGTAATATTTATATTGGGTAATAATACTAATTTCTAAATTTCTGAAACATGATAATATAATTAATTAGAACAAAAATGTGACTTGTTTTACTGTATAATAATTATTCTTTTTTAACTAAGAAAATACAGAGTATTCAAGAACAATAATTATTAGATTATTTTATAGTTTGGATTTAGAATTGGAACTTCGGAAATTCTGAATTCTCAGAAATGGAATAGCAGCTGGATAGAGGGGTAAATGTGTTTTCCACTCTGTTACATCTTCAACAACTTCTTGTTCTGGGGGATATGTGCTTTCAGAACTATCGGCATCAACTTCATTGACTTTACGTCCAGCTCCTCCTTCTGCCATTGATACAATATGTACAGAAAGTCGTCTTCTTTTAGGTGCACTGGGTCCAAATTTTTCCTGCAATTAATTTAATATTACGCAAATATACATTTAGATAAACATGTAATACAAGTTGATAACAACAATTGTTTAATTTTTTGAACTTCCATAAATATGCATACTGTATAAAAAAAAAAACTAACAATATAATATATATATAAAACAAAACTCACTTCAAAATATTCTTGAATTTCTTTTAGTGTTATTTGATCTAATGTTTTAATTTCAACATCCTGTCGTTCAAAATTGTACTGTTGCCCACTAATTTCTCCCCAAACGATTCCGGCCCGATCTGTGAGTTTTTTGGGTTTTTCAGCTTTCCTTACACGTACTGCACTTCTATGTTGGAGAAAGGCCTCTTCCGTCATACTATGTAATTGTTCCTAGATTTGAAGGAGTAATACACAAGATTAATGAAAAATTCATTACTTAGTACTATGGCTTATTTCAGTATACAGAATAAAGAATAATAACATCGTGATGGTATAATAAATATTAAAATAAGATTTTAAGATTACATTTAATGATGTGAGGAAATTATCAATTCGTTGTTCTACATATACTGGATGTCTATCACTTTGGACTAAAATTTGAATTCCATGAGTACCACTTGAACGCCGTACACCAGTAAAGACAATATAGCCCAACTGTTCTTTGGTTCGGAGTTGATTAAAACAGGGTTCATTGGTAATATGCTCTAATAGTTCTACAATCACATTTTCTCTAGTACTTTGCATGCCAGCTTGAAAAAGAACACTGCAACATGAACTCAAATGTGAATGATGTTCACTTTTGAATACAAAGTTGGAATCTAAATGAAACAAGATCATAATACACGACATTGTAGGATAAACGTTTTATTGATATAGAATATGAAAATACTCATGAAAGAAATATATTATTATGAACTAAAATATTATTGGTTATAGTTTTGTGAGCTTCTTACTTTCAGGAATTTCAACTTCACGAAGTCTGACGGCTTGTAATGGTAGCAATGGTTGAGCACCCTTTTTCTCATAATGATTTTGACATTTTGTTACAAGCTCTACTGATTCATCAGCAGTTAAATTTCCAAACATAAGCCATTCTAGTTTTAATTTAGAAATAAATTCTTCAACATATGCTTGTAATCTTTCGAAAGTCACTTCGTTCATACAATCCAATAAATCTTGATTTGTCCATCTTTTTTCCCTCAATAATGTTGTCATGTAATATGTTGCATGAGAGTATGGCTGTTCCTCTTTCCAATTTTTCAAAGCCCTAGATTGTAATTAAATCAATGTACACAATACATTATTATGGTGTTCATGCGATTATAAAGACTACTTTAAAATTGTACATATCTAATACTAGTAATGAATAACATTAAATTTAAACTCGCAACAAACAAACCTAGTATGATGTTCCTTAATAACTTCAAAACGTTCTGGTTTACAGGTGAAATTTGTCAAATTATACAAAATCTTTTCTAACAAAAGTCCAAGCTTTTGGTCATATCCATTTACCATAACCTAAGAATATACATTATACAAATTAAGTACTTTCAATGTGTTACTTCAAAAAGCTTCAAATTACATGATATTTCTCTTTTAAAAATTATCTATATTATTATTATAGTAAACTAAAAAATAAGCTCACCTCATGCCCATAAACTGTTTCACTGATGGAATAATGCAAGCCAGCAACACTAGCAGCATATGAATACTCTGTGAGTACATCTTTAGTACTAGCCACCATTAAATAGTTTAAGTTGGCATTCAAAGGGTCTAGCAAAGGTAGAGGACTATGACATTCCAATCGAACAACTGCTTTGGGAAGTTTAAATTCATTATCTTGAAGATACCATGCTCTACTCAATGGAGATTCCAGCATAATTTTTGGCACAACTGTAGTCTATTTTTTTTTTTTATAAAAAACAAGACACATACATTTTAAATGAAAATCTATTTTGAAGTTTATATTATGTATTGCCAAGTCTCAAATATATTACATAAAAAAACACTACAAGCTCACATTTTCATCTCGAGGTTTCAAGTCAAAATTAGTTGGAATAAACTCATTCCGAGCGGGTAAACGCAGCTCGGGTGTTGTTCCACAATTCTCCCATTTCTAAAAAATTGTAAAATAAAAAAATTGATAACAGATTAAACTTCATATTTTCAAATTTTATGCTACAAAAAAAATGTACTTGATAGTGCAAATTGTAAATTTACCTCAATTAATTCTGGATTAATCTTATCAATATTGTACTTGATTCCATACCTGTTATTAGAATGAAATATCACAGAAAATAAAATGGTATTGTATTCATCTTTTTGAACATATTCATAATTTTTTATTTTACTTTGAAATTTGAACATTTGTATTATATGATTCATGATATATTGACGAAAAGAATATGGGTGGAAATTTTATCATGTCCATTTCTGATATTTTATAATGATCATTATTAAAAACAACATACCATTCTTCGGTTTTTTTACACTTAGGTTCCGCTTCTTTAGTTGTAATCGTAATTCTACAGTTACGTGGTGTCAAACAACCCAGAACTTCATTAATCAATTTTTGATTAAAATCAGTTAAAATGTACCCAGCAGATAACACATCTTCAAGTGGGTAATCCTATAGAGTTGGGAGAATTGAAAAAAAAAAAACTAGTTATATTTTCTCATGAAAAAATGTTTCATAACATTGGATTATACTTAAAACTTAAATATTATAAAGAGACTTTCAAAATATACGTATACTATAATATAAACATATTAATCTTACATGCATAACGCTAGTTATATTTGATACAAAAGATTGAGGCCTCTCTTTATCTTTAAATCTAAAAATCATTGCGTTGACATCCCGTATTTCATCAAATATCCATTGTTGTGGTCCAGTTTCACGTAACATTTGTAAATACTACACATTTCAAAGTTTTAGTTATTATTTTTTGAGTATTTTTTAAAGTAAACGAAAAGCACGAAAATAACACCTTTTTTTTAATTCTTCATCAAAATAAGTACATGTTTTAGAAAAATGATTTGATTACATAATATGTTTACCTGAAATATATGTTGTACTATATCTTCTAAGTGTTGAGCACCTAAAATATACATATATACATACAACAATTAGTAATGAAATGAATATTTTTTTTCCATCACATATTTTAAACACATAAATAAAATGAAATAAAAACATAAAAGTATGTAAAATAATACCATCTGGGGTTAGATCAACAGCCAATTTAAAAGTGCCGAATCCACGAGCAGGAACATGTGACCCTGTTTCAAGTGCATTGACCCAATTACGTGTTTTCAACAAGGATAATAAGGATCCTTCTCCCTCGTGCCCAAGTAAATGACTCAAATAACTTTCAGCAGATGCTTTGTAATATTTTGTATAATCCGGTACAGGAAATAATACAGATAAATATCGAACTAGAACAAATTTAAAAAAAGAAAAAAGAATTAGAGTACTAATAATATATGAATCAGGTATCAAAAAAAAAAGAAGCTAATAATGTGACATAAAATACATAATAAAGTATGTATCTTACCATCTTTAATAGGGACTAAATCAATTCTTTTTTGTAATTCATTTACACCATATGGATTTTCTTCCCATCGTGGTAATTCTACATCAAAGTTTTTAACATCTGAAAACATTTTTTCAGCTAATTCCTGAAGATCATCAAGACCTTGTTTTCCTAAAAGAGCTAACGTCATACAATTAGCTGAATAGAATTTTTGATGGTATTCTTTCAAAGCGGCACATATATCTATGTTATTCTTTTTCGGAGTTTCCCAAAGAGTTTGTCGATTTCCCGTTGCAAATTGAGAGAAAGGATGCTGTAGTCACAAAATTTTAATACATTATAATATATATATATACATTGATAATAAAATTTTCCCTTTTCACTATAATTCTTAAATAATTATTTTAAGTTTACATCTAAGTTGGCTGTGGATAGCT
>JAQGBI010001392.1:0-10367 GCA_034698325.1 Sminthurinus elegans
AGCCTCAAAGTCGAAAAATAATTTCAAATTTTTGTTCAATTCGAACGCCACTCACAGCAAATGGTCGTTTGCAAAGTACAATAAGGAACAAACGTGTGGAATCGCGACGCCGTTTATGAGAAATGTTCATTCACACAGACCCAATTAATGGAAGAGTCCTGCAAAAGGCTGTGGGATGAAGAGAAACCAGTTTTAAATAGTGCAAATTAAAGGACATTTAAAGTTAGTTTCAATTAAGTTCCCAAAATTTGCACTGTTCAAAACTGATTTTTCTTCTTCTGGCATCCTTTTGGAGGACTCTGTGATTTCTTGGGTCTGTGTGAATGAACATTTCTCATAAACGGCGTCAGAACTTCACACTTTTGTTCCGTGTTTCACTTTGCAAACGATCATTTGCTGTAAGTGGCGTTCGACTTGAACAAAAATTTGAAATTATTTTTCGACTTTGAGAGTTTCTAAGGGTCCCTTAAGGACCTCGGATGGACTTGAAAACTCAAAGAATATCTTCTTTCAGTCCATTTTACATGACCAAATGCTAAAAACCCGGGATTTTTACGTTTGAGAGGAAACGGGTCAGCCTATTGTAGCGTTTGATTTATGACTTGATGTTTTTTTACATGCCACATAACTTTTTAATGAAGCAGCTTTTGCTGAATGCTGAATGCAAAGTTCAAAGTACATGACATTGACAAAAGTATAACAGTTGTCAAAAACGTACATTCCCGGGGTAATGAGTAAAAAAAAAGTACAAATGACCAACTTGTGTCACGTCATGTCACGTTCCGCCTATATTAATCTCTCATGGATTTTATTTCCAAAGTAAGGCAAGAGGTACACCAATCCCTGGCAATCCAAACTCCAAACTGCGCACAAGTTGAATAAAAAAAATTACTTGTATTGAATAGTACTGTACGCAATGCACAATTTACGAAAATTGAAAAATGTTTTTATCAAGGGTGTGGAAAAGATTCCAATTTGGGAGCATTGGCGTGGCTAGTTTTAAGCTTTGGAATTTGGGTAACTGGACTTGTTGATTCAATCTTCAAGGGTACAACAGCTGGCTGCCATGGTGACCAACCCGTGGTCATCAATCAAACCTAGTTTAATTCAGAAAAGTACAGAACCTATTAAACATATAATTTGCAGATACCTGAAGATCCAGATTGGTAGCAAGCGACTTCGCATTTGTGACGCCACTGGCTCAGATTCCGTGTTCACAAGTTGAAAGACAAAAACTCCAATGTTCCCTACTCTTTTAGGCCCACTGGATAAATTTTTCCTTTGAGTTTACAAAGAAAAATGTTGGGTACACGTCACAGTCCGAATGGCTGAACGGATCTTTATGATCCATGCATCAAACTTGTAGGAAAAAAATCGGGGATTACAGTATGATGCATGAGAATCCTCAACTATTACGTCTACTAATTGTATTTTCAATTCCCCGCCCGAGGAAAATTTGTTTATTTCTTGATTTGTTACGCGTATCCAATAGAAATGACGTACACGACTTTTTTCGGATGGGGAAATTGAAATTAAAAATAGTAGGAGTCAAAGTTGAGGATTCTGATGCCTCATACTGTAATCCCCGATTTTTGTCCTAAATTTTGATGTATGGATCATAAAGATCCGTTCAGCCGTTCGGACTGTGAAGTGTACCTAACATTTTTCTTTGTAAACTCAAAGGAAAAATTTATCCAGTGGGCCTAAAAGAGTAGGGAACATTCAGCCAATCACAGAAGAGTCAGAGAGTCTGAGCCAGTGACATCAAAAATGTGAATTCGCATGCTACAATTCTGGATCTTCGTGTACCTGATAATCTGTTACTCATTGAAATTAAATGTACTGTGTTCTGTTACTAAGCACCTTGTGACTCCTGTACTTTTGTTTGTATGGAGCAAAGGGCTGAGTTTTGATTGCAAAATTTGTTTCCAAACCATTCCGTCCCATGTTCACCCTCTGGAACCCCTTGCCCCTCCAACCTCTTGACCTCCTTCCACTTTTTCTCATTTTGGATGGTCCCATAGTCTCGGCTGCAGTACAAGGCCATGTTGACTGCTCCAGCATTATCATTACTTCCGCGTCTCGTCTTGTCCAATTTGAGCTGGAAGCCAACGGCAAATTGGAAGGCAGGACAAAATATGGCGGATTTCCATTCACCGAATTCGCCAATCTTGCTTCTGACTGAAGTTAATTGAGTGGTCCAGGGTGAAGCACAAAAGAATTCCATTCCATTCAACCCCGAATCATCCGCAGGCCATTGTCCTCGATAAGGTTCAATCTTGAGCCGCATTCCCAGGACAAAAGAACCACCAGGACAATATTCCTCGGAGCCCCAATCACCAAAATCGTAGAAACTGCCTCCATGTAACTTTGAAGATGTGTTTCTCGCTCCCATTCCCATACAAACAAATGAGACGCAGAGCGTGAGCAATAATAAAGCTCTCGGGAACAATTTGGACTTTTGTCCACTCATAATCACATTCATGCAGCTCGTTTCCAGTTTCAATTGCAACTCCAATTAAAAAACACTCGTCAGAATGTCTCGTCCCTTTATTTACTTTCAACGTTTTTCTCTAAAGCCACAACGAGATTGAGTTTGAATATAAGAAAATGTAAAGTGTAGGCTAAAATAAATGTAAGTGTAATTGGAGGATGGAGATGGAGATTCATGCAGAGAATAGATAATCTAGTTAAAATAAGAAATGGACACTGGACAGAGCACAAGTTGCTGCTGTAGGATGTATGTGTATTTTGTTTTTAGTATGCAGATGTAGTGGCCGTGGCTGCAGCTTCATCCTTCATCAAAGTGATCTAAAATCCGGAGTTTGAGTCATCAAAACATTCCCAGTAAATAAACTGCTACAAATTTTCACTCCACTCCATCAAACCTGTAAAATCTCCACTGTACACTGTATATCGTACATGTTTGCTTTTTATGTACCACTCGTATAAATTGTTTAGCGACATGGAAATTAATACATAAACCTACTGGATAGGCATTTGGCCTTCATCCTTGATCTACGCCAGTTCACAAAATATGGGGTGGTCTATGTGCTGTACTGTGAAGCATTTCCAAACGCTGTATGAAAATGAATCTCTACTTTGTACAACGTACAAACTTTGATCCATGTTCAATTTGTCCATAAATCATTTCGCATTTGCAGCCACAGTATTAAATATACTGGTAAGTATCACATGGAGTATGGAGTGTGAGTTATGAGACATGAAGCGAAGCCAATGGAGGATTATCGCATCCAGCGCCCGTTTGGCATCCTCAATTTGTAACACTACATTGCTACATATTTGCACACATCTTCTACACACACACTTAACACTCAACATTGGTCATTGGACATAATAAACTACAAGCAGAACAGATCCAGCATTTTTATTTACTGGTATATCTTCAATTACAACATCCTCTCAAATTTACTGGCAACTAGCAAATCCCTACAACTGCAAGTAAATACAAAATGTAACTAGTACATGTACAGTGTACAGATTTTTTGTGTGTGTACTCGGATTGTAGATTGTGGATTGTAGATTGTAGATTGTACCTCAATGAATGAAAATTGTCAATTCCTTGTACAGTATAAAATGATTAAATAAGAGATATTCTGCTTTGTTTACCATTTACTGGTAAATCAATCACGGAGACAATTTCTGACTTTGGTTGTGGCCGACTTGTGGCTGGAGACTTTCCATTTCCATTTGTCGCTTGAGACGATTGGAATACTAGTAAAGCTTCAAGTACATGTAGAAAGATCGATTTGTAGAAAGTAAAGTAGATTGTGAGCACATGTGTGTAAAATGGGGAGACTTTGTTCATTTGGACGGCGTGGAGTCATCCTCTCAATAGTTTTAGTGTGTTTATTCATACCCCTTTTCTTTGTCGACCACGGGGGAAAAGAGACAGAGGAGTTGGATCATCATCGTCATGAGAATCAGCATCAGGATCAAAATGTATTTGTGTTTGGACTTGGACATTTTGACAATTTTCTTGGCTCCACCGCCCACCAAAAAGCAAGAACAGCAAACCTTTTTGTCCAGGATTCCGTTCGGGTAAGCAAGAAATGTGTAAAAAATTATTGTATATTGTAGATATCATAAACGCATACATTTTATTTTGTTTTCCTGGAAAATATGCATATTATGTAATTTTGCACGTTCAAAACTAAAAGGAATTTTTCATCCCAATGACATGTAGAATCGGAATGGCACGGGCATTGAAGAGGAAAATCCAACAAAGTCAAAAGAACAAACCAAAGTCACAGATCAACTCAAATTCAAGTCGGAAGAAAGGGGCAAGAAAAGCGTGGTCTCAAAACTCAAAACTGCCCCCGTTAAAAATGAAGAGTTCTCCAAACTTGATGGATTACATCATTCTAATATTTTGAATGAAAGAATCCAGACAGTTCCGGAAGCATACATAGAGCAAACTATGAGCTTTGACAAGGTGCTGGAGCCGCTACAGGTAGCTACATCTTATATCTATGTACTATGTACACTCATAATCTATCATTCATACACGTTTAATAGCTTTTTTATAAGTCTCGTACCTCAAAAGGATCCACGTGCCAAGAACAATTTAAATAATGACAGTTTTGTATTTTGTTTTGTCAGTTGATTTATTTATCGCTTTTTGCGCCCTTTTCTCACTTTTGGCATTTAAGCATTATTTTGACTATTGAAAGTCAAAGCTAGTGTGGAGAGATGGCGTGTGATACATGATTCTTGACTATGAAATTACTTTACAGCAAAATGTTATGAAGGCCCATGAGAAGGATGAGGATCAGGAGAGTCAAGGAAGAGAAGAAAAGACTAGGGTGAAGAGAAGTGACCAACCTATTCCAATTATGCCTACGTACATGAACCTCGTAATACAGGGAGGTGGAGATCAGAGCTCTTCACCGGCAAAGGGAACCGGCTCCTCACAACAATCAAAGCAATCTTCAACCTCAAAACAACAACCAAAGCAATCTTCAACCTCAAAACAACAACCAAAGCAATCTTCAACCTTCTCAGACTCCAAAAACTGGAATCTCGAACCCTTTTATGCCAAACACAAGGGCTCTTCCTTCCCAACTGACATGAACAACGGGAATGCTTTGTATAAAACGATGAGGAATGCTTTGGGTGAGATAATGTACACTCGCTTTCATCAATCAGTTATTTTCCCCTCAAACCCAGGGGAATTTGAAACTGCCCTGAGAAATGGGGCAGCTAAAGGATTGGATAGTGTCAAGACTCTCGAATTGGTTCCCTGGAAGGTAAATAAATAAGTAAATAACTATGCACAGATAATTAAAATTTTCCAATCTTATCAAGTTTAGAATTTGCTAGTACCAAGTTGACGAGTTATTACTCCATATAATTGCCATGTCAATTGTAAATTCAATCTACTTTAATCTCCAAAACAGAATACCTATATATACTAGTTACTATTAAATGTTGTGATTCAATTTGTTTCCCTTTTCTGTTTTGATTTATGACTCTGCATAGACTCAAAATCCCGACTACTGGGAAGCTACAGAAGGTATCAAAAACAGCAACTACGAGAAAGCACTAGAGTTTCTCAAAAAAACGGGCGACAGAAGTAAGACTGTGGTGTATCTAAAAGAACAGAGTGAAGAAGCAGTGAAAAAACTACTACAGGATGAATTAACAAAAGTACAGTTTGAACCATCTGAGTCTAAACCCATTGTAATCCCGCTGTCAAAAGAGGATCGCATAATTCAGATAGAACGAGTCGGTGATGATCCAACTGGTAGAAGCGTCTCAAAATCCGACAAAGCTCCAGCTGATTTTCAAGGTTGGAAAATGGGGGAATTAAAGCAAAGAGAGGAAAAAAAACCAAAGTCAGTTAAAGTGTCTCCCTACTTGGAAGTGGAACTCAGTACGGTCACTGACCTAACTGACCGTACAAAGTTGATTAACAGCCAAGTAATTGATTTAAATACCGACACTCCAGGCAAATGGAACATTCACTACAATGGGCACGATGACGCGTCGAAACCAACGTTTGGTCAAGTTACGAAACCAGCCTTTGCTGAACTGGATGAATTGAATATGCAACGCCGTAGCTTAAAAAAACAATTTAACCAACTTAACGCCGCAATTAAAGCATCCACGGGGAATCCCCCGCAAGATATTAAAGTCTTCATAAAACAACTAAAAAAAAAACTTGAAAAACCAAACATAAAAGCAAAGATACAGAGAAATATTGAGAAACAAATTAAGAGTTTCGAAAAGCTCCAAAAGATGGACAGTAACACTTTAAAACTTAGGCAAGACCTTTTGGACGTAGAAAACAAGCAGTTTGCAATCGAAAAGGAGCTTCTAACCTCCCTGTCTGACAATGATCCTGATTACAAAAAAAAGTTTGATACAATACTGACGGACGATCAGATAAAACAAAAGTTCGAAAATTCCAAGCTAAAATCAAAAACAACGGGAGAACTGTACATAGAAACAAAACAAAATCTGTTGACTGCAAAACAAGCTCAACTTCGGGCTGAAACCGAATATTTCATCAAAGCCGGCACATTACAAGGCGCTGGACTTGATAATCCACGGAACGCAGTCCTTGAGACAACTAAAACATCCGCCAAGGCCGTCTACACATTCAAACAGATAGAAAATGAAGTTGCTCCTCACGAACATGTTGTAAAAGCGGCTATTAAGAGCGCTTGCAGCAGTGGCGGTGGTACACGGAGAAAAAGAGCCACATGTTCCTGTTGTGCGAAAAAAGCCCAAAAAGTTGAAATGAAAAGCGAAAAATTGGAGCGGAAGGCCAAAAAACTGGACAAGATCAAAAACCTAATGAAAAAACTTTTCTCATCCAAAAAAACAAAAAAGAGTCCAAAAATTTCGGCACCTGATCAACAACAGGTCCATCCTAAAGTCAATCCCGAATTGGACAATGTGGTCAAATCCAAAAACCTTGGAGCGCGATTCAAAGGATCTGCCTTTGTTCAAGAATTTCTGGGCGTACGGAATGCTAGAGAAGCATATGTTGGCCGGAAAGCAGTTCAGAAAGCTCTCGCTGTTAATAAAAAGGGGTTTCAAGCTGGAGCTGGTAAACTGGCTGGAGCCATCGGATACGCGAATTATGCCTTTCTCGCACGAGATTTCACAAGGGCGTGCGTTCAAGGGGACGTCACAACAGCGGTCACCATGCTTGGAATGACTGGAGCTCAACTGGCTTCTACAGCCTCTGAAACCGTTGCCGTCAAGGGCAAATTGCTTGGAATGACACTCGATGCTGGGAAAAGGACAACCACAGGATTACTGGTAACAAGTCGCTTGGTAGGAGGAGGACTGACAGTCGCTGGTATTGTATTTGACATCAAAAGCATCGTCAACAGTGGGAAATGTCTGGGTCAAAACTCGGACAATACGGCGATGTGTATCATTGGAGACCCAAAATGTAAAACGGAGAATGAGGTTTGTGAGGGTCGCGACCACGTCTTTGATATCGTCCGCAATTCTTTGAGTATCGTGGGAACTGTTGCTTCTCTCGCCTTCCCTCCAGCGGCTCCTTTCATCGCCGTCTTCTCCTTCGTGCTCATGATCTTTGGCGAGGTTTATCAGGCCCACAAGTACCTGGACAATTTTGAAAAGGACATCCCCTTGTATGCAGACGAGCGGTGGTGGGAGCTGGGCAAAAAACTCACTGGTCAACATGTCAGCGACCACCTTGAACAACTCAAGGATCAAAAGAAGAAGAACACTCTACGACTGATAGAAATGAGGGAATTCCTAGAGCAAAACTCGGAGCTGTTTTGGGCATTCTTCGGCCCCGCCCTTGATACCGACGAAATTGCCTACTTGGACAACACTGTTAAAGTTAGAGTGGAGGATTACAACTACAAAAGTTTTAGTCGCTGGTCTCCTGATCCGAATCGCAAGGTAGAGTGCGCCAAACTGTACGAAATTGAAGATTTCAATTTTTTCTGCAGGCCCAGGGGCGAATCTCCCGAATCCGATTTTAGCCGGGGCTACAGCTACCACTGTCAAAATACCATGGGTGTTCGAATTGAAACCCAAAAATCTGCCAAAGAGCTCTTTGCTTACTTCAGCCTGGAACGAGGGACGGACACCATCTTTGGGTTTGAAAATGTACCAAATTATTTCGATGTACAAAGTGGATACAAGGACTTTTCAGGGGGACAACAGGATGATATTTTTGATGTGAACGATGAATTCAGGGGAGCTTTGAAGGGAAACGCTGGTCGAAATTCTATCACACTGTCTGAAAATCTTAATAGTTCATCCATTGTAATCACAAATAAAGTTGAGAGAGGGGATGAGCAGCTCATTCAAATGGGGAGCAACTTTGCAACACTCAAAGACATGCATAATATTCAAGGAAGAGCCAAGGGGAGGGAAATTATCCACGCTTTGTGCTCTACCCAAAGCATAGATGGCGCTGGGGGCCAAGATGAAATTTACATTGACGAGGGACTTAAATGCTCGCCATCCTCACCTATCAATCTCAGGATCACAATGAGACCTGGCCTCACCGTCAAAAATCAGTATCAAGGGGAACAGGGAGCATTTTTTTATGACGTAGTAAGCACGCTGAGTCCGCCATCTTCATCTTCTTCTCATCAAATTACGCTTCAACTTGATACTAAATCCACGTCCGTTCAAAATTTCATAAGTCTTAGTCAAATCTCAGCTGTGGATATTCATAGTCTGATAGTTCAATTCAATAAACGCAGCTGGATGCTTTACTTAGAACAAGTTATTCACATTTCCTCTCTACCGGAAAACGTACCGGAAATTATGACAAAAGATCGAGCGTTCCTCAAGTTTGTTCCACATGGCCCTGATTCTGATGACCCTTCAGGATTCCAACCAATCTTCTTCTTTGACCTCGCCCACGGTTACCAAGGGGACCGAATCATACGAGGAAATCAAGTGTACTCGAATCATTTTAAACTTGTGGGTGGGAACTACAACAAAATTGTGGGTGGAGATTCCGATGACCGTTTTATTCTTGGAGCGGATTTTCAATGTAATGAAATATGGAGTGGAAATGGTGGTTTTAAAAGTATAGAAATGTTACCAGTTGAAGGTCACCAGAGGTCAAATCTCAAATCTTCAACCTTTGAACTCGACTTTGAGAAAAAGGTCATCACATTTCCAAACAATTCAACCTGTAAGCTAAAGGGGGACTCCTTTCGTCATGTCTATGGTCAAAATGGCCAAATTGTGACCAAAAAGGTCACAGTCTCTCCATCCATCTTGTCTGTGGACCTCAAAACGGACGGAGTTGGAACTTTTTCCTCTTTTTCAAATGACATCATCATCATCCCCAGGAATGAAAATAATAATAATTCCACTCAATACAAGTTGACCATCGCTCTCAACAGCAACATTCGTGTATTCTCCCAAGGTCAACATGGTTCAACCACCTACCATTTTCGAAAGGATGCAGGTCACTCTGAGGTCACTCTCCAAAATCCCTCGACCACATACTCAAATATCTTTGCTCTGGATTTTCTTGCTCAGGATCTGAAAATAATGAAGGATACGAGCAAATCCTTCACCATTCTAGATTTGTCTAGCACAAAGAATCGATTGAAATTGAACATGAACCCTGCAGAATTTTCAGAATTCCTCCAAATTTTGACCAAAGAACAAGCACAAATCAGTTTTTTCAGTCATGGAAACGAGGATGAATTTGATGCCGCTTTTAAATTCACGTTGACTGAATCTTTCGAAAATGATGTAATTATACACGGCGGGAAATTTAATCCAAATTTTTTCATCCTCAGTGGGATTTACAAAGCAGTTCATGGTGGACAAAAGAGTGACACTTTTATCATTGGGCCAGATTCTCAAGTTGAGTTGATTGATGGTGGAAATTTAGAGGATGATACTTTACAATTTGACGAGTCGGTGTCTGAGCACATGACGATTGATTTCTCCAGTGGATTTTTCTCCAGGACTAAAGCAAATAATATTAGATTAAAAACTGAGCTCAAAGGAAACTTCCACCATATCCAAGGGCGAAGTTCCGCCTCAGAAATCCTCATTACCAATCCGAGACTCAAGACGGTAAATCTCCAGGGAACTCAAAATTCAAATGCAAACAGTCCTGGAGAAATTGACTTTATTTTAATTCCACAATATTCAAACCCAAAGCCCGGTGAAAACTATGACATCCTCATTGAATATCAAAACTCAAGTCAGTTACTCCTTTTCAACGGGGCAACTGATGGGAAATTCGTGTACAATGTCAAGACACAAACATTGTCTGGAGAATTCCATCTTTTCAATGTTTACAACCCTTACGAAGATTTAGAAAATGCTCGTAAAAATAAAACTGAAAATGAAACTACAAATTCTGCAGTAGA
>JAQGBI010001393.1:0-10364 GCA_034698325.1 Sminthurinus elegans
AGAATTTGGACAAAAGGTATTTTTTTTATTTATCATCCACTTTTAACTTTCCCTCTCGATTTTAAAGATTGTGAATTATGAATTTTAGATGTTGGCAGTGCAGAGTGACGAACGAAGTCACGGGACGATTGAAGGACTCGGAGTTTTCACCAAGAGTTACACGGGTAAAAACTCGATGGGGGAAACCCTCTTTCTGATTTTTGCAGGGTCAACTCTCGCCCCAAAAACTCGATTTAGTTCCTCAACCCCGGAATTTTTCTTCCTTGCAAAAGGGACGAATATTGCAAAGCTGACAAAATGCATCACTACTGCTGAAAATGATGAGACAAAAATCGAACTGTGGATTTCAAAAGATGTTGAGATGGCCACAAAATCCTTGATTATCACAGCGGCACATTCAATTGTAAGCCAAATATGAAACATGTGGTACTTTAAATACCTTTTTAATTGAATATTTTTATCAATATTAAACTGAACCTTTATTTTGTTACAGTTCATGAATTATTTTATGAAGACTCGATGGGGAAGCGGGGGTTTGAGAGGACTGGCCAAATGCAGGATTCTAACTACCACTTCAATTATTTTTGGCGCTCTTTTAATCATCGGCATTCTTGTCATTCTGTTTTTGCAAGTCTTCTAAAAAAATTATGTTGACCAGCTGAGAATTGTCCATGTAAAAAAAGCTGTAACACTTTGGCTTCATAAACATGCATAATGCATAATGCAGCTGACCGCTCATTAAAGATAAAAAATGTCATCAATTTGAACGACAATATAGTGTTATTCGCATGAGCAAAAAACATGAATGTTAAATAAAACGGATCAAACTTTATAATCATAAAAACGTCTTTAACTTCTTTTTCCTATCTCTCCTCTGACATGAGCTACTGTGCACATTATGAATATGTGATTTTGCACAATCTTTATGCATTGAACATGACACATGTTTCACACGTTCTGATTTATGTATGCAAATTTTATGCAAAAAAAAGTCAAGGATTACTCGACTTGTTAAATTTACATACAAATTACACAATTAAAGCTCATTTATTTAGGCTACAATAAAGTATGAAAAATCACTACATTTCGACTACTTTACTTTTACATGTATCAAATCGTCTCATCAAAAAATCACATTCAAGTTAAAAGTTCTAAATATTTAAGATGATGATTTAGTGCTGACGAGTTGGCGATTCTGCGCTGGGCTTCAAGGGGTTCCAGAGCAAGGAATAGTGGTGGGGCCACAGGTTCCAAGATTAAATGTCATGGTGGTCTCACATCTGGGGGCGCAGGGCACACTGGAAGGCGGATTTGGAACTAAGAGTAAACAAATGTCAATAATTCGTAATATTTTGGAGCTTTGGGTATTATAAAATTGCCGTTTGTGTTATGAGAATGGAGTACAGGAAAGTGAAAAAAATTACCACAGGCACACGTTCCACCGTTGCAATTGCAGTGATTTTCTCCAGTACAAGCGGCACTGCACGGGCATTGAGCTGAGCATTGGGCTAAAAAATCCAAAACAATATTTTAGGCGTCATTAGTTATTAAATTATCTCCATTTTGTTATTCATCTCCAATACATATTAATTTTTTACTTACCCACAGGAGTATGTAAGCATCCAGATTGTGGATTGCAGGTATCTGTCGTACAAATGTTCCCACCGTCACACACAGAATCTGTTACATAAAAATGAACGTTTCTCTTCCATTTTTGTTGTATTTTTTATTGAAAAAATAATAACTCCAAGAGCACAAATTTAAATGTGCATGTTCTCTCTTGTCCTTTAAAATTTTCATATGACAGAATCATACTTACCCTTGGGCGTGTGTATGCATCCTTTCGACGAATCGCAGCTATCAGTTGTACAAGAAATGCCATCATCACAGCCTGAAAAAGAGTAACGTAAAGGGTAGAAAAGGCTTATAAAACGTATACTCTCACTTTTTGTGCTACCATAATCTTGAAATAAGGTGTGAATAAGTGTGACATACTCAAGCGCTCAGTTACGCATCCACTCGAGGGGTCGCACTGTACAGTTGTACATGGATCACTGGTGTGACAAACTAACAACGAAAAACAACAAACTCCTTTGAAGACGTTTATGGATTTCAAAATTGTATGTTAGCCTAAGACATTTTTTATATCATCTCAAATTTCAAAAACATTCAGAATTTTAGATAAAGCTTAAAACTCATAAATCTTCAAGAGCTTGGCTTACCAACATAGTCATATGAGCATGCGCCGCAGACACAACGATCCAAGGTACAGAGATTTGTATCGGCACAGTCACCGTTATTGCTGCAGGTAGGATCTGTTAAAATATTTTTTTATGCTTGAAACGGTCAACTTTATAACTTTGTTGAATTCTTGGTTACGTAATAATTAAAATCTTGCCCTCTGTTCAGAAATGTGAGTTCAAAAGAAATTCATAATTTCCTTTCCACTTCATTAAAGCACGTGTCATTTAATTTGCTCTGATCATATTTCACTTACATTAGATTTTACAAATTATACAAAGTCCAGCTTACTTTGATTTATGTTGTTGTGTTTACATCCGCCTTCGTCACAAAAGTCGACAGTGCAAGGATTTTTATCGTCACAGTCTAACAACAAAGCAATAGAAAAGATTTTTTTAAAAAAGCTTTTCCGAAAAGAATTATTTGATGTAAGCCTGAAATGTTTTGCAACTGATATAAAAGTCTGTGATAACCCTTGTTGTGGCGTTGACATCCGAGGACGGAGTCACAACTGTCATCAGTGCAGGGATTTTCATCGTCACAATCTAACAAAAAACAAGAGTAAAGGCGGAGTAACGGTGTTCTAAACAAGCTTGATGTTACAGAAAACTACGCAAAATCTTTATACCTATACTCAAGGCCCTAAACAAAATGACTAAGATTTTGTAGAGTCTCGGTACAGTCATTTTGTGTAGGCTCAAATATTTTGCATAATATCTCGGCTATCAAGGCCAAAAGAAACTGCAACGACTTACCAAGAACTTCGTTTTTGCACCCGCCTCTCCTACATTTGTCCACAGTGCAGGCATTGTTATCCTCACATTCAGTGTCAGAAGCGCAGGCTTTCCGCACATTCTCTGCCAAGCAGACAAGAGAAGTTTGTAATCAAACTAGAGCCATTACTACATCAATATTTGCTACATTGAAATTAATATCAGATTCATTCACGGTATCAACATTTGTATTCTGTATAAAAATTTCCCATCACATGACCAAAATTACTTGCCCATTGCTTGAACTAAACAATGAAGCTTTTTACAAAATAATACAAACAATTCATATTTCTGCGTAATAACCATTAATTATGCTAAAAATGTACAACTTGTGGACAAAGAAATGAAAAGACTAAAAGAAATGAGTTAAAATTAATACCAATCACAAATATACAAAATTATTTTTAGATACAGGGGGTTTTAACTTACTTTCAGTGTATTCCAGAGCCCCCAAGCTTTGTGTCACTGCGCCGGAAGATGTCCTAATGGCTGACATAAGGATGAGAAGTATGCAAAAGGTAATGAATAACAGCCTCATTTTAAAAACCGCGTTTCAAATTTTAATTTATCTGCCAAAACATACAATACTAAGTTCAAGGGTAAAAAAGTATATGGATGATTGGGGTTGTGAACACTAGATAACATCAGCTGACAAACTGAGGATTCACCTCTATCTCATCACCAGTATAAATGTTCTCGCTGCTATCCATCTCGCTATCTTTTCGCTCTCCTGACGTGTTTAATCTACTCTTTTTTCATATGAATATGACTACCCATGCAAAATACTTTTTCACGAGAGGTGGATTAAGTAACCGCTTGATGAAAAAATGTGAAGTCAGGGATTTTTAATCGCACCACAATTAAGCCTCTACGAATGTACATTGTGCATGCTTAAATGTAGCTCACTAAAAAATAACTACAAAATGTTTGTACTTTTATCTCATATGATGTGACACCTTTGCCTGATTATGTATGTTTTTGCTCTTGTGTAATTACAAAGATTGTTTCATGTACATTACACATGGCTCTAGTTAGAAAAAAGTGGCGAATTGTAGATTTGTCAATTCTCCAGTTCATTGTACCGTTGACGTAGTTAGTTTTCTTTTTTATTAGGGGATTAACTGGCACTTAAAGTTGATAATCGTCAAAGTACAGGAATTAGGAATGAATAACATGATTATGCGATTTAAATCCAGTTATATGTACCTTTTAAATTTACAATGTGCAGTCATGACTCGTAGTGCTTTAAGAGAAGTGAGTGTGTGATTACATGATAATGATGGAAATTCACCGCTGTGTTTATTTTCATTCCTGTCATTTCAGAGAGATGAGCTATTAATTGACTGTCCATCAAATGATTATGATAAATCTGTTTGTACAGAATACAAAGTATTTAATTGTGCCGTTGCTTGACTTACCCAAACATATGTAAATATGTATATTCAACACGATCAAAACATTATGCTGATAAAATAATCAGCTGTTGTTATTTTGCAGCTGATAGATAAAACCAATTTATGACATTGAATGTCTATTTAATATTTTGTTAGTTTATTATTTACATATTCAGCTTATTGTTCAATCTCCTCTTCTTTCATTTGTACAAAGAAATTTGGACCGAACTGTCAATTTAATTTTGTGGTACTAAAAAAATAAAGAAGCAAATGAAACTACACATTTTACTGATGGTTTTGTAACCAATGCTTTGAATTTTTATGAAATATCAAATGATTTTCCATTAAGACAGAGCAATCCGTTAAAAAAATATGACAAAAACTGTAAAAAAGCCCAAAAAATAAAACACGGAGAAGTTTTCAACTGCTCTGAAATTTACATGACGTTCTTTAATTTTGCATCCTTTTTTTACAAAAGTTCAATTTCCTCATATCACACTTTTTTGTCATTTTTGAGGATCGAAATTAAAAGTCAAGTCATCACGAAAAAAATAACAAAATTTCAATTATTTAAGCAAAGAAAATTTTGCAAGCCAAAATTACGTGGCTAAAATCAAGTCGTCTAACTCTTCTTGAAAATACTTGAAAAACAGCTCAAGAAAATCAGGGCAATTTTCCAGGGCGCTTGAATCGACGACATAAGATAAATTTACAGAATCATTGACACTGTCGATGCAACTTGCAAGGGCGCCGTGCGTTCTGCTGACTAGCATCGTATAGGCAAAGAACTCTTTGATCTGATGGCCTCCAAAATAGGTGGCGCTCTTTGGAAATGTGGCAGGAACTGTTGTGAAGACGAAGGAAGGGCTACTCAAAAAAGGGATGAGAATCCGAGTGATGGGTTTCGCAATAGAAGACAGCACAAAAGTAATGTCCGAGGAAGTCCTCAGTTTATTTTGGATACTAGAGTCTTCGATACTTGTTTGAATCATATTCAACAATGATTGTTCATGAAGGTTCGGAATATTTGTTGGCACTGCTGTGTAACTCAATGAGAAATTATTCTGCATGTCCAGTCGTTTCTGGGTGTGGTCAAAGGTCGCAAAGGGCATCATCGACACGAGATTTTCAGGTAGCTTGACATAATTTCTACATGTATTTTTTACAGTCTCGTTATCGTTGTTGTTGACATTTTCATTGTCGTTGTTCTTGTAAATCCTTTTGTATGCTTTGGCTACACAAGTCAAGATTACCGCGTTCACAGAGGCGCGTTTTCCAGTCACTGGGGTTTTCACAGATTTTAATGCAGACAAATCAAATTTACGGAGCTCACAATATCTTGAAGAGTCAAAGTCTTCAAGTTTAGAAGGAAACTTTTTGTTATTGTTCTCCCGACAGATGGCGTCGATCCTCATAGTTTCCGAAATCAAACTGTGGAGACGAGCCGCATAATCTTTGAGAAATTCAAATGAGAGTGATAGCTTTTGATGATAGCTCACATCAAATTCAAAAGATGATGATTTCCTTTCTTTTTCTGTAGATGGCGCAGTAGAAGTAACTTTCAAATTTGAGGTTTGGTTTCGCGGTTCTGGCATTCTTTGTTCTTTGTCATTTGTTTCTTTGCTGTCCCGCAGAGCATATTGAATCATATTTAAAAAAGAAAATCCATCTCCATACGAGTGACATGACACAAACAGCATGTAGAATTCTCTGGATTCTGTAGGATAATTTGATTCATACTTTGGCGCCAAAATACAAACTTCCCACTGCGGCTTTGATTCGTCCCATTTTTTATTGTGATAATATTCGCAGAGTCGCAGCGCTTGTTTTCTCAACTCTGATTCACTGATAAAAGCACAAGTTTTGAATTTGAGGTGATTTGACATTGAAAAATCCTCTGTTTTTTCCCAGTAGTCAAACAAAATACCATTTGTAATTTTCCATCTGTAAAAGCATTTTAAAATCAATAAGTAAGAAAATTTTAGACCCAGAAACATAACAAAAAGAAAATTATATAAATTTTACCTTAAGGATTCGTACGGTTTGTAATACGAATCTTGTGGGCAACTTTTAATAGCGCCATTTTCAAGCAAAATGTTGGTTGTCCAGTTGACCGTATTTTTTTCTAGTTTTTCCAGGATTTTTTCGTAAATCGGAGTACCTGAGAATTTGATACATTGCATTTGATTCGAAGTGCGAGGATTTGAAGCACAAAATTGATCGCATGGACGTGTCATTATTTTTATACGTCCCGAATCCTCAAATAATTTCAAGTAAAGTTGGTTAAATCCGCGAAGGAAAATGGACACGAGAAGCAAAATTAGAGCCCCGATTACAGTAAAAGCAGCCAAGAAATAAGATGCGGCTGCTTCTAGTTTCTGCGTCAGTTCAGCACGAGTGCACAAGCTTTTACAATCGTTCATTGAATTTGATGCGGTGGTTGACTTTTGGCAAGAACCGTTACTTTTGCCATTTTCTTGGCGTTTCTTTAGATAATTTGACTCTTCTTTTCTGTCTAAAGTCGTTTGAGCTTTTACTGCTCCAGTTTCTAGTTTACATAAAAGCTTCTCCGACTCTTTTTCTAGGGTAAAATTATTGCTGTCATGAACCTGAAATCTGGATGCTTCTCTTTCGATGTCAATTTTCTTTTGAATCTCCAGGATTTTACCAAAAGTAAGTTGACCAATCTCCACCAGAGTGAAGGAAATTCCTGCGTACATTTCAAAAAGTTGTTTCACTTCAACTTGCATCAGTGAGTCCATTCCCGTTTCAACCAGTTTTGTCTTCAAGTTTAGATTTTTCAGCTCTTCTGGTTTCATCCCCAAAATGTGAGCCACTTTATGAGACAAATTTAATTCTTCCTCCTTTGACGTTGTACTAGTTTTAGTTTCAGCTCCAGATTTAAGTTTCGCCGTATTTTCAGCAATTACTCGAGAAACAAGGATTTCTGAATTTGGACGTTTTGATTCGTGCAGTAAAACGTCGAGAACTTCAAGGCAACTGAAAATGCGCTGTGGAACAGTCCCTGCAGCAACGGAGTCATTACCCATTTTGTACAAGTCCTGAAGAACTCCAACATCGCCTAAATATTTCACACATGCTATAGCACGGCTAAAAAACATTTTTATAAAATAATTTATAATTCCTGTTAATGTAAAATTTCTTACCGATTGCGCCCCACATGATAGCCAAAGCCGGAAATCCAGCTTTTCTCCTCTGTTCACAAATCCTCTCTGATGCTGAATTCGCCCATGCGTAATTACTCACGCCCATTTCACCTTGCCCACTTGCGATGCTAGAGAAGACGACAAAATACTCGAGAGATGGAGCTAGTTCTCTTGATGCTTTATCAAGTGAAAGACCTGCATTTACTTTTGGCTTGGAAACCGCCTGGAAATTTTCCACTGTTTGTTTTTCCATTAACCCGTGTCGCATGACCATCGCTAAATTGAAAATCCCGCCTAGCGGGGTTTTGAAATGGCTAATAACCGTTTGAATTAGAGTGGTGGCGCCATCTGTTGTGGTGATATCTATTGTAGACAGGAAAACTGAAACTTTGTTGATTTCCCGCCATTTTCTTATTTGATAATCCTGGTATCCGCTTTTGACACCAGTGCGAGAAACGAGAGCGAGTTTCTTCACTCCTCGCTCAACGAGCCAGCTACTAAATTCTAAGCCAAATCCACCCAGACCACCCACCACGATGTAGGATTTTGAAGGGTCGAAATATGAACGAGGAAGAGCTTCAACAGTTTTCAAAGAAGATTCTTCATTCTCATCGCGGATTTTGATTAGAACTTTGTCCATGGGGTTTTCACTTGCCATAAATCTGAAGGCCTTTTCAATTTCTTCTGGAGAGTCAGAAAATGTGGTAAAAGGCAAAGGCTGAACAACTCCAGATTTTATTCCGTTGTCCATGAGACTCCAAAGCTCTTTCTGTTGTTCACTTCCAGACAAAACAGAATCCAGACGAATTCTATGAAAAATAACTTCTCTCAGCAGAACGGACATTCCAAATTTACTGTTGAACAAGTCGACTTTGCCAATTTGCAAAAATCTTCCGTGTTGACGAAGGTATTTCAAAGAAGGTTGAAGCGATTCTCCCTCTAAAGTGTTCAAAATGAGATCCACACCTTTTCCTCCAGTCTGCTCTAAAATGTGGTTTAGAAAACTAAAACTGGAAGCTCGAGAATCGGCGAAACAAGAATTGTTCAGCTGTGGGAATTTTTTCTGTAGAAATTCTCTTTCCTCGGTGCTGCTGACAGTCGTAAAGACTTTGCAGTTCATTGAGAGCGCGATGCTGATTGCGGCTTGACCAACTCCATCGGCTCCAGAAAGGATTAAAATGGATTCTCCTTCTTTCATTTTGCCTCTGAGCAGCAAAGCGTAAAAAGCAGTAGAGTAAGCTAAGGGAACTGTAGCAGCGTCAGCTAAAGTCCAAGAACCAGGAACATCCCACGAAAATCCGGGATCGGGAGCGACAGAAGTTGCAATTGCAGGAGCCTTCGGAAGATAGCCCATTATTTTGTTCCCTGTGGAAGTTTTTCCGGAAAATTCAACACCTAAAAGAGATTCATGAAGTCCTTGCGCTGCGTAAAAAACTTTGCACAAATCCGATTGCAGCTCGTGATGTTTCATTGGCGATTCGAGCCATTGAAAACTTGACAAATCTCCTTTTGTCCGAATGTTGAGAAAACAGTGCCCCACTTTTTTGACAATTTGTTGACCTTCAGGTTGCAGCGGTAAAAATCTGTACGAGCCCCAAACATAAGAATTTGAATCTGAATTTGAGTCGAAAATGTTAAATAGGAGATCTTGCTGCAAACGAGCTGCCAAAAATTCATCCGGGTTTTCGAAATCGAGTTTCAAGTCGGAATTACTTTGAATGAAAAAACAACGGATGCTTTCTCCTCCAGGTTCTTTTGTCAGGCAGTTGATGAGGCCGAGAGCTCCGCTTGGACATTCTGGAGTATTCCTGGAAACCACATAAACTCTTCTTTCATCTTCTTTTCTCGACTCAGTCTGCTGTTTCATGGCTGTTTTTATGGCTTCGACCCAATTGTAATTAAAATCATCTTCAATTTTACTTGGCGTCACGTCAATTTCAATAACTGTATTTTTTGTATTTGGACAAAGAAATCTTTTTCTGAACAAAAAGAATGACAATTTTTGAGCAACTAACACGACTCCAAAAATTTTCTCTATTTCTTGAACTGAAGTATTTAGTGATTCGTAGTTTTTTTCATTTTCAATAAGTAAAAAGTTTTGAATTTTTAAGCTGGAAAGAATAAGATTAGCTTTTTCGTTTTTCACCAATCCATTGAAATTTCTCAAGGCAATCAAATCTGCCTGTGCTGTTTTGTCTTCCAGTTGCTTCCACCTGTCTTTGCCATTTTCTGCAGTCATAATAGAAATGGAAATTCCAGCATCCTTCAAAGATTTCAGATCATAATCTCCAGAATTTTCTCCAGGGCTTTGGGTTAAAAATATTTTTCCAGAAAAAAGTTTGCTTGGTTGCTTCATAACTTGAGATTGAATTGACTGGGCCATCGAACTTTTCAATAATAAATCTTTTTTACTATGGCATATTTCAACCATTTTCAACGTGTTGATTCCAATATTTTCCAGAATAATTTCAATACATGTTCGAAGATTATTGTCTCTTTTAAAATGCATTAAAGTTTCAGAACCCACATCTTTTTCTTCTTTGTTTTCGCCTGTACAATTTGTATGTGAAGGTTCAGGGTTGTCGAAATAAGGAGTAAAGTGAAACCTTTCCAATTGTAAAGTTCCTGATACTTTTTTTCCACGTTTTTCCACTGGAACTGGAACTGGAGCGGAGCCGAATTTCAAACCCTGAAACTCAACTCCACAGCTCGAAACAACACTTAAAACTTTATCGTGAAAGACTGGAATTTTATTACTTTCATCAGAATTTTTTTCCAGTAGATTTTGC
>JAQGBI010001394.1:0-10362 GCA_034698325.1 Sminthurinus elegans
AGATTGGGGCTGATTGAGACGAAGTCTCCGTTCACTTTTTGTGTGTGTGCATACGTCGCACACTTTACGCTGTGCATGAGTAAACGTTCCTATTTACTCCCCAACCTCTAATAATTCCCCAGTACCAAAAAAATGATTCAAATAATTCCCCAGTACCAAAAAAATGATTCAAATAATTCCCCAGGGGAAGCATTTGGAAAAATACGGTATGCCTAATTCAATTATAAACTCATTAGTAGTTAGCTTTTTATGAAGTTATGTCTTCAGTCTCTATACACAAGCAAAGAATAGTAAATAACAGATAACAGTAATTAGATTTAATTTATTTCTACACACACACACATACAAACATTTTTAATACAAGGTAAAACCAGTAAAAAGCAGAAATGAGAATCGTATCCGGAGTTGGAATAACATGATTTTTTTGTGTAAATATATTATTTTATTCTTGGTTCGTGATAAATAAAATAATCTAAGCAACATGAATTACGAATAATGAATGATCCAACCTATGCATGACTACAAAATTAGGTCCAAATACTTGTAGAAATATGACAATGCACCTGAGTTTAACAACCTAAAAACTTTTCTCAAGCAAATTAGGCTGATGCATTGAACTGAAAATTTGAACTTTAAGCTGAAGAAGTAGAAGCAAAATAAAAGAGAGGGAGGGAATGACAACTGGAAATTTCAGTTTCAAACTGAACGCTATCGACTATAGTGTATATATGAATTTTGATAAGATGCGTAGTTTGAGTGCACGTGCACAGAGAAATAAACAGAAAAGTTGAAGCCGTAGTTTCCCTCACACAACAACTTTAAATTCAGCAAAAGCACGTCGCGACAGCTCATTTCCTGTGGGAGTGTCGTCTAGATTCTGGATTCAAATCTGTTTTTCCCTTGCTTCTGGATAATATTGATATTTAAGCACGACGTAGTTCCCTGATGTTTACATCGTACACAATACACAAGTTTTGTTGTACATACATTTCACACATCAAAAGTCTCCTCAGACCTTTCAATCCTGGCAATTGCAAAAGGCTCCAACTTTCACTCTCAAGACTCGACATATTTGTGGGGAATTACGAAAAAATCTTAATAAGCAGCTGGTGGTTGGTGGTGGCTGGAGATTATATTAAATTAGCCAATTTAGCTTAAGGCCATTTTTCTACGACGCTTCACAATTAAGTGTAAGGCTGCTTTGGAAAACAGTTAAAAATTAGGTTAAACGGAAGCTTGATTAAATTAAAAAGGTTAATTTAATTTAAATAATATTAATATTCAATGGTGATTGTTTTGTACATTTTTTAGGTAGTATTAAAGATACAATAAATAAGGAGAAAAGTCAAAACCAAATTCCAATTCATCTGTGCGATGGATAATTTACAATCTTTAGATGTAGAAAAGTTGGAAAAAATTCATAGTCCGTATGAAATCCAAGTGCTTTCAACGTTGCCCTGGGTGACCGATTCGGAACTTAAAAATGGTGAAAGTACGACTACACCCGACTGTGGCTTCCAGGCTCGAAAGTTTCCTCAGATATTTGCAGCTTTTGCAGGTAGATCAAAATTGACCACGTTGCAAAATTTCATAAAGGTGTTTTATATAAATGTGCGTTTCAAGTCTTAATTTTTGAAACCTCTTGATTTTTTGCAGCACTCATAGGTTGTGTTTGTTACGGCTGCTCCACGGGATTTCCCGCAGTCTCAATGCCCAAATTGAGGATCGATCCAAATTTTCCTCACCCGACTGAAGATGAAATTTCAATGATGAGCTCGATAATGATGGTAGCACATTTGCTTTTAAGCATTCATTAGAAAATGCAAAAGTTATTGGGCACCGCCAATCAAATTGAATTTTGTATTTCAGCTCGGTGCTCTTGCAGGAAATATCCCTACAGCGTTTGCAACGGATAAAGTTGGACGCAGAATAACAATGATTATTTTGACGGTACCGTTGGTTGGCGGTTGGCTGCTCATCTATTTTACTCAGAATGTGCCTCTGTTGATTTTTGGACGCTTCGTAATTGGTAACTAAAATGTTTATTTCAAAACAAAGATAAACTACATTTTTTTGAAGTGTAATTGCAAATTGCAAATTGGACTTCACACGTCACAGTAGATAGTTTTCAAGTGCTACCCTGGTTTTAGAATCTAACAACATTGAATACAGTTTTATACTATGAAAACGACAATTTAAGTTGTTGCCTTCCATGGGCTCAGTTTGAAGATACAAATTTCGAAAACCCCAATTTTTTTTTGAGGAATCGTAAAATTTGGACGCCGTTTGACAATTTAATTTTTTTATTGCACCTTCTTTAAATCAAGTTTTGTTAAATCTTTCACAATGGCAATGACTTTAATTATAGTTCTAAGTTTTCAGTCTACAAAACTGCATCGAATGGTAGAAATTTGGTTCCGACTGGGCGTAGCACTTGATAACTTTTCGTAGTTAATATTCACTAAAGAATTGAAAGCGACAACTTTTTCGTTTAAGGGTTTTGTGCTGGGTCATTTTTACTCGTGGCTCCAATATTCATTGCTGAAACGAGTGATCCGGATATTCGAGGGGCTCTGCTTGCCGGATTAGAAGTGATGGGCCTAGTTGGAATCATTTTCGCGTATGTATTGATTTAAAACTTAAAAGTAATTCTGTGCCTCATCTCTGGCCTTTGATCTTTAGGCTGCTCTTAATTAAAGGCAATGGCAATTTAAGAGGCAATTTGATATTCTAGTTCCATACTTGGGAAATTCTGTGACTGGCGAACTCAAGCTCTCGTTTGTGCCTTCGTCCCACTTCTTTCATTCATAATTTTACTTTTCGTTCCCGAGTCTCCAAGATTTCTACTGTCTAAAGGTGATTCTCAAATATACATAGAAAAATCAAATGTTGAAACGTATTAAATATTTATACGCCAATTACGGCAACGTGTTTTTTATACAGGAAAAGAAGACGCCGCATTCAAAAGTTTCTGCTGGTATCAAGGAGCCTCAAAACCTCAAAGACACTTTCTGAAAGAGAAATTTTACACTGTGAGTTGTGATACATATTATTGTGTCAATTTTAATACTGGTATTAGTAACGGTTGGCATTTTTAGAACTAGATTTTTTTACAATTTCAGCTTCTGAAAGATATTGAAAGGAGTCGTGCTGAAGCTTTGTGCTCTGGTGGTTTCAAAGCACAACTCAAAGAGTTTACACGAAAGCCAGTTCTGAAGGCGTTTTTTGTAGTTTTCATCCTGTTTTTGTTTCGAGAATGTACTGGCATATCCGTTGTTGACTTGTATGCTGTCGACATTTTCAAATCTGCCGGAATTAGTTCGGAATCTGGAACAATGGACGCCTATACTTTAGTCATCTGCATGCATGTCATTGCGGGAGTAAGATTAACATAAAAGATAAAGAGCGTTTTTAAAAAATTGCATGCGTTCAGTGTTTTTAACGAATTTTTTTGTTTTTCTCATGAAAGGTATTTACCTTACTATCCGCCTCTCTCATGGACCGTGTCAATCGAAAACTTTTGCTAGTTCCTAGCGCGGCTTTAATGACCGCTGCGTTTGTAGCCCTCGGAGCATACTTTTACGTAACAGAACAAAACAAAGAGCTGGGACAAGGTTATCTTCATTTTCTTCCACCCATTGCACTGCTCCTCTTTGAAGTCGGACACATTTTCGGGTGAGACTCTTGTTTTTCTTCCCGGCCAAGGATCTGAACAAAATAGGACTGAAACAAGGACAAGCACTGGAAAAGAAAACTAGCATTAATGATTGTTTGGTTTGTATTTTTTAGCATCGGGCCAATACCACTTATCATCATGCCAGAAATTTTACCGCAAAAAGTCAGAGGTTTGTCAATATCATACAAATATTTATACTTTTGAAGATGAGCCGTTAAAAATTGAAAGGTATCAAAACATGAGATCGTTTCGGCTAAATTGAAGATTTCTTTTGCAGCTGTTGCGTCAATGTTACTACTCAAAGTGAAATGGATATCAGCGTTCCTGGTGTCGCGGTACTTTAAAAATTATGTTGAGCTGGTCGGCAACGCTGCTAGCTACTGGACTTTTTCAGCCATTTGTCTAGCTGCGACTGTTTTTATTCTATTTTGTTTGCCATCAAATGAGGGGAAAAGCCTGGAGCAGATTCAAATCGAAAGGAATAGCAAAAAGTCTCAGTCTCAGAAATAATGATTTTCATTGAAGCTGTTCCATGTTAATTGCTACTTTTATTTAGCGTATATATAATTTACTTTTCACATTTATCTTTAGACTTTTTGTTATTCTATTTAAATTTAGTTTACCTTAAATGTGAGAATGCTACTTGACCAAAGGAAAAATAAAATCTCTTCTTGCTGTATGGCCAGAAATAGCAAAAAATGCCGAAAACTCTGTTTTTCACTACACTTTGTTAATGGCAAAAATTTGGAGTCAAAATCTAAGCATGAAATTTTTGTAGGGTAAACGTTTGTTGGGTTTAACAGACGGTTTACGGTTTTAGAAAAATTCCAGTCTGTTGTCAGGGAACTCAATGCAAGTACGGAGAAAAATCAAGAGCCAGGAGCAGAATCTTCTCAACGATACAGAAAAAATCTTATATGCCCAAACTGAATATCGAGGACGATATAACGTATTGGGATAAAAGTGTACTTGCTCGTTATCAAGAGCGGACACATTCACTTTTTTTCACTTGCAGAAACGAACAGAAGTGTGTGTGTGTATTGGGTGCGCAGCGCAACTGTCCGTTTTTGCGTTTGAAAAAAAGTGATTCTGTCCGCTCTTGATAACGAGCAAGTACACTTTTATCCCAATACGTTATATCGTCCTCGATATGAATTTAGTGTTTGTTCGACGCCGCTCAGGATTTTTAGGGTCGTAGTCCAGACATCTTGCTATAAGAAATTACATGTGCATGTTTTTCTTTGTACAGAAATAGGTTCACTGCACTAAAATCTGAAACTCTCAAAACATGCCTTTTAATATATCTAGCAAAATTGTTTTGCATTTTATTTAAGTCCTCCAAATGTCTTCTGAACCATACCGTTTTCGAATAAAAACGTCAAAGTTTTCTCTGCCTATTGAACCTGAGGCAAAATTTTGTACCAAATATCAACTCTACCGAAGGCGCATAGAGAAAATAAATATTTTGTTTTGCTATGTTTTCAGAGCTTGAGATTACTCAATGGAACTTGCATCCACAGATTTTTACCCTTTTCTATCCTTTCAACTAGAATGCTTCAAAAATGGTTCACTATTCAAAATACAATTAAATTGGGATGATGGCTAAACCAGCACCAATGCTTCATTTTGCTTGTAATGAACGTCTAACTAAAGCCCCAATTGCGACATCCACATGTTTTGTAAATTTCATTACAGCTTGGATTATTTTCTTATCTGTGGGATCGCAGTTAATTGGAAGAAAGCTGGAGAACAACTTTATAAATTTAATATTATGCAGCCAAGAAGGACTTCACGGAATTCAATGAAAATTATAGTTTTAAACGATCTTGAGAATGTAGCCAAAATTACAGTCGCAGAAAGTGCAAACGGCGTTCAAATTGATCCAGATCTAGTTTTACAGTTTCCTAGCGCAAACACACAGACTAAAAAGTAAAATACTTGTTGAATGGCAAATGAAAAGGTATGAATTTGGCTTCGTCATATTTATTCTGACCATGAGAAAAACAAGCACCGTGCAACTGCTGTGAATAATTAGACTAAATATTGAATACTTGATCTATATTATTGACATCTTGAAGGTTAAAAACAGTTTGTTTTAGAACAAGTCCAACGCCGTTTGGTAATTTGTTGTACTTTAACTGTAATATGCGCCTAAAGTTTTCTATCGTTTATTAAACCGACCGGAAAATGTAAAGAGGAAAATGTGTGTTCAATTAAATAAAAATCTGTAACTTGTAATTAGTCAAACCAAACTTCCCCATTGGCCATGAAAAGAACAAAAAATTAAAACTCATTTTTATAAAAAAAGCCAGTATCTGAAAATTCAAATTTCACTGGCCTTTGCTAAATTTTCAAAACCAAAGTGACCAAACAATGACAGGTGCATGCCAATCAATTCATCCATGTGATTTATAAATATATTATAATTATTATTTTTTTATTAGCGTCTGCGTTAATTTCAAGCTTGTGGTTTGATACATTTTAATTTCTACTCATGAATTTTATCACTTGTTCTCGTTGAAAAATGCTACTGAAATTACTTAGCAAAACGGAAAGAAAGTATCCGCGTTCGCTATTCACTGTACACACTTGACTTGACACTGGAACTGGAGAAAACCCTTTCGCCTTTCAATTTAAATCCTGCTCTTTTGCTAGAAACACTTTTACCTAACTTGTAGCTCACCCAAGAACACACACAAAAGATGTGTATGATAATCATACCGTTATTGACATTGAGATAAAATAACAAACATTTTATTGGTTGTTAGTTACTTGTAGCCACAGACATTAGCTCATTAGCTTGTGAAATTCTCTCATAAAGTTTAATAAAGCAGTCCTTAAGTTTCCTGCGTCAACTCACAATCAGTGCACTATTTAACTACTCCATTAAACTATCAACTGTACAAAAAACATTCACACCATATTTCCGATTCGTTTAAGTGTATTCACATTTATAATTCTGTGTGTTGCACTCCAACCCTGAAACAGAATAAAATAGAACCCAGCATGAGAAATGAGACTCACAATCACAAGGACAGATTTTCATATCGATACATCAGCCAAAGTTTCAAATCCCAGATTCCAAGTCCCACATGTAAAACTTTGGAATTAGTTTAAACTTTAAACAGGTGTAAATATTAATGTAAAATAGATTTTGAACCAGCTTGATTTGTTGGCCTCGCAAACCATCACAACACGGCTAACTTATCGGACTACATCCAGCGCCATTCAGACCTCACACGCAGGGCTGCAAGAAAAAGAGCAAAAGCTGTTATACTCGACATTTGACACTCCGTTTACAATTCGCAATAAACAGCAAGAGTTAAAAACTTTGATTCTGGATAATGAAAAGGTCAAACTGCTCATGTGAGTAATTACGTCACAATATTCTTGTTGCAAATAAAAGTAGTCATCTGCGTCATTTATGTACTGTCGCTTCTTCCGGGACGCTGATCTTTCAAAAAGGGTGTCCAGAACCAACTTTGATTTTGATTTACTGCTATTTTCATTCTCCAGGGCACTGGCGCTGGCATCAGCACTTGAAATCGGAATCGGTTCAGAAATAACCAGCGGAAATGCCAGGATGCTTATCAAAACTATAGCAAAAATGTTGAATTGACAATGGCGATTCATTTTTCTTTAGTTACGAAAATCCATAGCAACAGAATTTGCTTTAAAGTAACTAATGTGTTTGCTTGAACTTCCAAAAACGTTTTTCTCCATTTCTCGGCCAAATATCAATATTTTTGCACCGGGTAAAAAGGAACTAGTGAATTCAGACCATGAGCAACAACTTTTGCTTTGAGAGTACGCCCATTGGACTAACAGCTTCCTCACAAAATGAGAAAATAGTCATTTTTGTTCACAAAATGGCAAAAATTGATAATCGTGGATTATGAATAATCCATAAAAGTTAAAATTTTGATTTTATGCACAAAAATACTTGGACTCACGTCTCATCTCACAGTTTACTAAAACTGGAATTTTTTTAGTTTTTGTGGATTTTGGATAGTTTCTTGGGCTTAATTAATTTTTTGGACATTGTTATGGACTACAGAATTTTCTAATTTTTTGAAGAAAAGTTCCATTTTAGATGTAAAGTAAAATATACTTGGTCTCGTGGAGTACACTTTTACGGTTCGGCAGCCCTCATGAATTAATCTACGATTTTATGTGTCCAAATTTAGTGGATTTGAATTACTGTCATGTGACTACTCAAAATGATTCTCTCGACGTCTGGAGTCCCAATTTACTCGAATTTTTGAGTAATTTGCTCTTTGCAACTACCCAAATTCAAAACCTTTTATGCACAATTAACAATGAAATTGGTATCCCCTGGTTACACAACTTAAATTATGAAATTTGTTTGATTGATAAAACTGTAGCCACGGCAACTGAGAGTTTTGTAGAAAATTGTTTAAGATCTCTCAAGTCGTAACTAAAGGATTCTGTGATTTTTCACATTTCTTGTGAATTTATCTGTCAGGTGTAAAAAAATACACAGCGGACAAAATTAAAGGAGCTGAACTACAAAAGAAAGCGCTGTCAAGTTTGGTGGTACTTTTGCTGTCTGAATCCCAAGCCTATGGAACACAGCACAATGCTGTAGATCGTAGACTGTGACTGGACTGCCTGAATAATAAGACGAAAATTTTTTATTACCAATTGTATCTCAGCTAAAACTTGCAATTAGGAGTGTCCATTGAAGCTCTACTGCCGATTTAAATTTGCACAAATAAAATAATAAAGTTTTACAGCTACAAAAGTAAACAGTCAAACCATTTCAAGTCAGTGACAGTGGCATTGACAATATATTGAGCTTTTTGGTAGTGCAAACATTATCACATTTTGTCTCGCGTTTCAAGTCAAGTCAAATCATGATACCTTTTGATACATCTGTAACTGTTAATCTGGGCCATGAATTGAGCTGTCTTGTTCCTAGTGTAACTCTTATAAATAACGTGATATTTAAATACCGGAGTTCGGTCTTCAACTGTTAATAACTTAACGACAAACTGAAGTTCGTTGAGCCGTGAATTAAATCACCATTTGGATTTTGGTATTTGGTTTCAAGGAAAGGAAAAAGGTATCACAAATGTAGTAGCAAGCTTTCTACTTTAAAAAATTGAAGTACGATAAAAGTATTCACAATTGACGGTAGAGGAGTCAAGAGATAACCAGCTTAAATTCTTCAAACGTGGATGACCCAAGAAGAAAATAAAACAATTAGCGGCGTCGAAATTCGAAACTCGAAACGTTACACAAAATGTGGAACATGGGTTGCGGAATTTTTCTTTGTTTAGCTGTCATTAGGGTAGTGACGGTTCCTTTACCTTAAAACAAGTGGCAGGAGAAAGGAGAAGTCAAAACCTAAAAAGTCCAATTATACGTCTTTCTCTCAAAGCTGAATCTGTATTATCGAATCTTGAAGATTAGTATCCAACGTTTTATGAACCTTCAATATAACCTAATGTCAGAAGATGACAAAATTATAAGCGGCGTCGAAACTTGACAAGTGTAGCATATAAAACTTTTACAGCTTTAACGAGTGCCAGCAGCTCGTCTGTTTTAAAATTCAATGTACTAAAAGCGCAAATCTCTGTGAAACAGCTGTGCCAAAAATTGTGGGGTGTAAGACAGTAGTTATAGAATTGAACACCGTTAAAAGTCCATGTATTTCAACGGATATCTTTTGCCTATTATTAAAAGCAGCAGACAAGGATTTCAACGCCGATTGCAATTTTTCACGTTCAAAACCAGGGAAGGAATTCTCGTACGATTAGCACGGTGTTAACTCGGTGCTTTGTTAAATTTAGCCTTCGTCGTATTCTCGTACTGTACATTTTAAATGGGAATAGCACGGGTTAAATTTAGCACCGAGATAGCACCAGTTTAACACGGTGGTAAACGTACCAGAATTCCCTCCCAGATCTACTAGTAAAGATTAAATTTTTGGCCCATAATCAATAATAATGGAAACTGGACAATCTTAAAAGGTCGCATACGTAAACGTTATCTTTGCATTATATGCTGAAAAAATGGTTGTAAAGAGAAAAGAGGAGGGGAATTCTTGGAATTTGAAGTTGGATTGTAGGTTTATGAACTTTAAGGCTACGAAAAGGGCAACGTGGAAGAAGAAATTTCATGAAATTCTGCATCACACCTTGATTACTGAATTTTGTAGTAACAGAATGAGTTTAATTTCTGAGCTAGTCATTCTGTTCATTGTTCATTTGTGAAAAAATTCCATTGAGTTGTTATAGTTTATTTGATTAAATATTCACTCAACTTTATGCAACGCAGGTTCATGTTGTTGGATTGAGAGTCGTAAGCAGTTGACATTGGTCATTTTCTATGAAAAGTAAATTTCGAAATATTATATCTTGACAAGGTCGAAGTACAAATTAAAATGTTACCTGCACTTGCTTTAAAGTTTTGTTTAGTTTAATCTTGAGATAAAAACACCAGACTGCGAAAAATCTATGTAAAATGATGTTGAACTTCCACGCCGCTCCCAAATTATTTCAATGAAATTAGAGCTCGGCAGGAAAGTTCTGTTGAATTACCTCTTGCCTCTGAAAGTATGACATTGACATGAATACAGTATACGACCATTTACTTATCCAGCTTCAAATAGTAATCCCCCTATTTACTTAAGCATGGAGTACATACCAAATGTTCTAATA
>JAQGBI010001395.1:0-10360 GCA_034698325.1 Sminthurinus elegans
GTTTATACAGAAGAATCAGGAAGCTACCACTATATCACTTTTTTACTTTCACTTCCGAAAATGTATTCAGTATACTATAGTACAACATGTACAAGATGAAAATTCAAAGTCAATTAATATTGTGTAAAATTCACAAGCCTGAAACTTTGACAGCCTGTTACTGCAATGTACATGACATCAGAGTTCATGTTTTACCAACATAAAATACATATAAAAGTTATTGAAAAGTCCAAAAAATCAATAAATCCAATAGCTGTGAACAAAAAGAATCAGTGTACCTATTAATTTTCGTCCAAGAAAGCTAAAGCATTCTATAATTCTATAGTGATAAATCCTTTGGTTATTACTCTAGGATTTAATGGATCAAGCCAAAGGAACTCTAGAAAAAATGTGCGCATTCATGTGTATATCGAAATGTACTTATGTATAAATTAGTAAAACATCCATTAATCTATGGTGAAGTTTGCCATGTGGAGCTCTTTTACTACTAAAGTCTAAACTTTGACTAGTGCAAGTATTCTTTTTTTCCTTTTCCTTTCTTTTCCTAGAGTTACAAAACTATTACTAGAAGGTGCTCTTTTTCTGCTATTTGTGTTTCTACGGAAAGTATTAAAAATACGGTATAGTGGCTTCTTAAACTCACGGCAATTCACCCAAAAACCAAAAATTCCATTGAATCATCGAACATCGAACAAGCTTGTAATCTACAATTTGTCTATTTCTTGCTTCCTGAACGTTTCATCTTTACGGCTCTCTTCCGAAGACTTTTATTACCTTGTTCAGAATGCACTAACTACAGAAGGAAACAGATAGAGCGGCACATGGAATTCATCTATCCATTTCATATCCTTCTGTCTACATAGAATACAATCCTTGTAAAGTAATGTAAAAAAGCTCAAGAAATAGTAAAAAAAAACAGAGAGAAAGAAAGAAAGAAAAACGTGTAAAACATGTCTTCACAATTGTGGCTCTACAGCACTAACTTGCCAACACAACGCATTTAGGGAAACTTATGACCATGATCGATTTTTATTATGACAGCGACAACGAGAATATACCATTGCATTGATCCTCCTCTTTTAACAGAGCACACAACACTTTTACCTTTTCATAGGAAATTCATACTATTTAGAACGGCTAGTTTCATAGTTACATATCTAGCACATAGAAACAAATACATAGAATCACGTATGTAGTTGTTCTGTACAATGTAAAATAATAATATGATGCACAAATAGAAAAACCAACAATACAAAATCTATTTTAAACCACTCAGTATTCAAAATGCGTCAGCTGAGCTGAAAAATGAAATACATCTCCATGAAAAATAATATCCTATTTTGACATATTTATGAAGCCAACGTAAGCTTCAAATCAATTGCATTATTATTACATAATAATATTGGATTACGGCCTAATATCTCGTTATTGTTTGACTTGGAATGATTCATATATATATATATGTCTAATATCAGCATACAGCATTATATACATAGGTAATATCAGCTCATGCATGTAGGATCTAATTATATGTTTGTGTACCACAGTAAATAGTACATATTTTGTATTGTGTTTCACTCATCAGTAAATACTAAATACCCGTAGATATTACAAAAACTCATCTCCTTTTCAAAGTATGACGAACAAAACCCAAATATCCTTCCAAACAAACAGATTTAAGTCAGTTTTTGAACTGTGATGAGTTTTCAATGAGGCTTCTAGAAACAGCACTAATCCTTTTGTGCATTAGTAGATAGAGGACAATTCATTTAAAATGTAGACTGTAAGCTACACAACGAATGAACTAATCACAAAATGTCCAGTGATGAAGTAAAATATTCATATTTTCTATTAACTATGCTACAACAACTTGTTTATTAATCCTGTGCACAACTTTAGCTTGAGACACACTCTTAAATTTGCAATTTCTTCCGATGCATACATAGAATGTACAATGTATATTGTCCTTCTGTTTAAACATTACAACGTGAATCAACTTTGTATAATATAAAAGATCAATTTTGTAAAGTAACTTTTGTGCCAACTCTTATACATTGAATATTGGCGTATGAAAGGAGCTCAGAATACCTAACTTAAAAGGAATCCACAACAAACTTTTTAAGATAAAGAATTAGGAACACACAAGGAGCATCTTAAGAAATGATGGAACAAAAAAAAAACTTTCACATCACATCTTTTCCATAGAAAAGAAGCTTACATCATCATATTGTAAATGTTCTATACAATATACAATAATATTATCTTTAATCATAAAAGTTTTGTCCACATGCTTCTTGATCGGTTAGCATAAACCATAAAGATCTTATTTCAAACTTGACTATATAATAATCATTATTTGAAATAACTTTGGTTCATAGTACACATGCATGTACTTTCTGGTTTTGTATCGTAAAGATAATCAATAATCATATTCCTCTGATATCATCAAAATACAAAATATATAGTACAATGTAATTCTTTTTTTTGAGCGAAAAGAAACGTGAATAGGCTTTGACATATTAGCAAATTTTTAGTAGTACATGTAGAAAAACTGTATTGTATTGCAAATTGATGTGTGTAACAGTGAACATGGATTATGGATTATATATTATTACTATTATCATATACGACGCAAACACCATGCATACATGATGTAGCATAGTGGAGTTACAAAACGAGATCGAATGTAAGCCATCCAATTCGGGAAGAAATGCACAAGGGGATAGTTTTGAAAAATCATGCCTTTCGCATTGCACGTGTAGACAAATTACATTCTGTTAGTTTTTATGCGTCCCAGGAACATGTATTCATACTTTAAACATAGTACATGTTACATGTTACACATGTTGTATCATGTACAATGTACACTGTACATGCACTCCGCAAAAACCATTATTTACGTACTATCATCCGTAAGAGTTTCCAAAACAGCATTAAAAAATCCTCACACATAATGCGAAATTCATAATAAACCTCAATGTTAACACTGGTAACACTGTTGTGATTTCTGAGCCGTAGTAACTACAATCTCATACATAGCATAATACACAGATCATATCGCATGTATCTACATAACCATCATGAAATGAATTATGAAGAGAATAGAGAAGATGCATAGTATAATATGTACATAGTGTACTCGTCCATAGAATATTCCGATAGAGACTAATGTATTTTAGTAGTCATAAAAAATTATGAAGCATAATATAATATATATTATCCGTATGTATGGATAAATTTAGTCCGGGTAGTGCGAAAAAGCCTTTTAAGGACGAAAACTTTCACACCGTATAATATACAGTATATAGTAAACAGCATTCAGTAGTCGATGAAAAAAAGCTCTATCCTTACTTCTGATAGTAGAAAGAAAAAACCTAAACATGTACAATGTACATTTATATGGCTTCTTTATAATATTATGACTACAGTAATTTTTACTATATCATAGAATTTCATTGCAATCAACTCGCACCAATTTTCTCAGACTTGAAACTTAAAACAACTTGTATATATATTTTATCTGCAACGCTCCATGATCCATGATACACAGTACGCTGCACAACGTCAAAACTCTGAAGAGAGATATTCAAATCCTGATCATTATGTCTACCGTCTAACGTAGAACATACCAAAAACATTTATACTTTTATGCTATGTAAAAACCTCATGTACTGGTAAATAACATTTTATACTTTATACTGCATTGCATAATTTATGAAAACGTACATTTTACATACTCAAATACTCTTACGCATTTCATGTGAATATATACATGAATGCGTGTATTTACAATATATTACACGCATATAGACAATAGCCACCTGGGACCTCTGGACAGGAAAGTGTAAATCTACCAACCTTTTATCAAGACGAAGAAAAACATCTAATAGTAGAATTTGCCTAAAGCAAAATCTTATTCTCACAGCCACAAAATACCAATATGTTCACAAATTTTGCAATGTCTGTAGTCTGTACATAATGATTAGTGTCTGTACAAATACAAATACTAATCCACTAATTCAAACTGTTCCATCCCTTTCTATGTCTGCCGTCTTGGAAGCGAAAACACATGTACATTTTTTCATGTACATATTTACATACAACATGTAAAGACGGATCAACACAAGGTTGCAAAAAAACAAACTAAGGGATAATTATGGGTTATATGTATTGAATTTAAATTGTTAGTGACTGAAACTATTTGTAACTGGAAAAAACATGGTTTTCTCTGTGTACATGCCTGCGTACAAATTCAAGAAAATTACTCTACCGCTTGTCAATAAACTAGAAGGAGCGTGTTTTGTGAATACTGAAGACCACTGGATATGAATTAGCAACAATGTTTTGAATATTTATTTCCAGTCGTTCAATAATAATTAGCCATACCTTTTATTTTACTTTATTTATTTATATTTTTCTCTAGATTAGAATTTTCAAGTTAGAAATCGACAAGTGCTCAATCATGTGTGTACATAACTTGAAAATGACAGCTTCTTTTGATCCTCAATAAAACTTAGCATGGATAACTTTTTTCGTGTGTATAAACTTTGTTCATATGGATTTTTATAAGGTAACAAAATGTAGTAAAAATAGTTTACATGTACCGGAATATAGCTTTTTTGGCTATAAATTTAACTACACATATTGTACATGTGCAATTATAAATTTCTTAATTTGTAATTCATAATTAATATCGTAAAAGGCACAGTATGTTGCGGGATAAATTATGAAAGACGTTTTATGAGAAATTTTTAGTTCTGTGTTAACTCATTCGAACGACTGTCAAACGAAGCAGACTCTAATTAACAAGCGTGATGAAGAGATTTTGTACACAAGTTATTTTTACTGTGCAAAATCTCCTGCAGTCAGTAGTATGTACAATGTAATGTTTTTGAAAGCTAAGTGAAACATTTTTTAAGTTGTATACTTCTTGTCAACACACATACTGTACTATACGTCTGTACAATGTATGTGCACGGCATGTTGCTCAAATCTCAAATCAAAGAATATTACAACATGGTTAAGATCAAATGTACATTATACTCTTGACAACTATTTCAAAGAATGCACATTTGATTACTTCTATAATATATCCTATGCTCTATACTAGTACTACAACTAGAAAATAAAATGCGACTGAAACATATTCTTCTCATTGACTACATATATAGCATTAGCCTCCTGGCAATTAAAATGAGACAATAACCATATTACTTTTGTACACACAACATGTGCACAAACAGTTTATTCACTTAACGGTAGTGAAATTGAAAATTTATTAAGCTTGTGACAACATGTCTTTACACTGAATCGAAAATATCCATGACAGTGACAAGGGATAATGGGATAATGTAGGAAAGCGGCAGTTAAAACCATACCATATACACCTCAAGCAACAAGGAGGTTTATTCTTCATTTTCAATAGACACACATTTACTTTGCGCCTTATTCTTTTGCCGTTGGTATAAATCTCAGAGTGATGTTCCTTCCAATAACAATAATTCAATGCTACAAATAATGCTAAGAGCTAACTAAGACTTACATAACAAAACTGTGAAAGACAATTTTTAAACAAGTATGATACAAGATACAAGAAGGTATGGAGAAGCATGGGAGGCGGAAATCTATTTATTTATATTTTGTTAGGATTCACTGAACACTCAATCCAACACTTACTCAAGCAATGAAAACAAAATCCTGTTACAACAATTAGCACGTGCATGTACGACAGTTATTTGACACAAAGTATAAAAATTGCAACATCCCAGAACTGCGTACTCTATACTGTGGCAAAACGGCTTCCCTAATCAACTAATTAAAAATAACACAGGAAATCTATTTTAAAAAGTATTGTTAGTATTGAACGAAAATTTCCTAAAATAAAATTTTAATTATTTATATGAGACGGCATACAGGTTTCCATATTATTATACCGCAGACTTTTTGAAAGATATTCCATGTAATTGTGTGCTCAAATGCAGAAGCACAAAATATTACTTTTCAACTTTAAATTTCATGCACATCGAATAAAATCACAAGCCAAACACTTCAATAATATATTATGTATAAAGAAAACTCAATGCACATTACACAAACATTATATATTTAAGAGCACCGTTCTATACCGACATAATATGAGTTACGAAACGTAGAAATTTACAGGAATTAAATTTTTCCTGCAGAACAACAAACAACGTACAAACATACATACGCACAACAAACACAATACACAACTATATACATGTTGCTATTGTTAATTTAATTCACTTGTAAATTATTACAGTCCATGCTTTGTACAAATGTAAATTTTATTCTCACGTTTGACTCGCCTCATTTTATTCTCAACAGTAATACTGGCGACACTTTGTTTACTTTGATAATGTTGTCACATGCACACACATGCAAACCCCATTCAGGAACTGACGTCGTCGTCGCCAATTCCTCTCAAAACAAACTGCATACCTTTCCTATCAAAGCACTCTGTTTCTAGTGTCATTCTAAATCCAATACATGTAACATGTAATCTACTTTTCCTATATATTATATTTTTTTTTCAAAAAAAAAACAAACTTTATTCAGTTTTTTTGACTAACAACGGGTTAGGAATTATAAGTACGTGAGTGACGTACAAAGGAAGAAGACGACAACGAAGAGACATCCACATGGTACATGGTAAATGCATGGTTGAAAAAAAATCGTCGTCAATAATGTACGTTGAACACATCCACTAACAATTATTTGTTACCACTCCTCCTATGATCATATGATACACAATACACACTCTACTACACTCCGTATTACCTCTAACCACTAAAAAGTCTCTTCTCTATAGTTTTTTTTGTATTTCAAATTTTTGCAAGCAGTACGATCATACAAGTAGTGATGATAATTTTATTTTATTGCAAGTTGAGCTTCATATTATGTCACATCCTTGGTTGCACATATGTACATGTGTAAAAGTAAAATACATTATGCATGATACAATGTACATCATTTCTTAGAATAAAACAAGCCACAACTTACATTCAAAGTATTCATATTTTTTTTCTTCACAAAATATTCTTAGTTTGTCACTTTTCTCTCTGATTCCCATTCAATTACTTTGCTTCCGTAAAACTTTATAGATTTTCCCACCTGTATATTTGTGCTTGGATTAGTTTACGAACTGTATCACTTTGTGGTTTTTTTTTTCTTTACATCCCCAAACTTTGGTACTTGAACTTTATGATGCACATTATTATCATAGGATACTGAACACTGAACACTCTCTTGTTGTACAATACATTGAGACTCAAAACTTTTGTTACTTTTGACTTTTGACTGATATTATTATTATGATTATTATTTTACACATTCACATTTTATTCATTTTATATTGCAAGAAAAAAAGTAGAAATAATAAGTATGCATGTACGAGATTCTCAATTATTTCACTACAAGTGAGCACAAAACACTAAAAATGTACAATGTGTACATAGTATATAACCAGCATGCTGTTGAACTTAACTAACTGAACTGCATGTTTTAGGTTTTAGAGTGTGTTTGTGTGGAAGTCACATCAAAAAATGAATGGAGTAGTATGAGGTTAAGATTAATACTCATACACACAGACGTTTCAAACTTGATGCAAAATGCACACTTGCCGGTAGTAAAAAACAACATGTAACCCCAGTCTCTCTCTCTCTCTCTGAATCTCTTTCAATGTCTGAGGTACTGCACAAGTCAAAATCCTAAGTAAAATGTTATAGGGAGACGATAGAAAACCGAAACTCTTCTTCTCACTCCCGTCTCTTTCACTTTAGTGTAGTAGTAGGATATACTTGTCCAACCAAAACTTCCTACAATCTTTGGCGTCGTCTTTCGTATATATATATATATATATATATATATATATTATATACGTATATATATACAAATAGTTTTACAAGTCTTCTTTTCTAAGACGGCAGAAAGTGAAGATAGAGAAAAAATAAAGTATTTCACATTAACTTTGTAGCAGATATAGATGTTGTACATGCACAACACATGTACAGAAAACTTCTCTGGAGCGATTACTCTAATACTAGTCCAAGCTACCTATAGATAAGACAGAGAGGGAAATAGATGAAAAGCAAAAGGCAGGAGCAACAAACCGACACTCACGTTCATGTAAGTGTAACAACTATGTAATACTTGTATACACACCACACACAATACAGACACATGGGGATACATATTAAAGTAAAGTCAAACTCTTTTCACTTACTTTCAAAGAAAACACATGCTAAAAAGATCGACAGGCTTATAATGAAAAGTGGTAACACCCATCTATTTTACTGACTCTTCTTACTCACTATACTGTTCTATGTTGTATGTATAAAGTAAAAAAATCGAGGGCTAACTAACCTGTCCGTTTTTCTCTCTTCAACAACACAACAGAACACAGTCATTCATTGACAAAAGAGTGAAAAAAAAATCACGAAAATGAAACAACATGGACCAAATTGAATTTTTATTGTGTTGTTAATCCTGGTATACAAAAAGTTTTCTTCACTAATTACCAGTACCGATTCACATGTACATCAGTACACCCACAGCTTTTGATAATAGTTGAAAAGGACTTTTTCTCGATAACGTGAAATTGAGTGTAAATACTAGGACAAAAGACGATTAAAGTTTCTTTTGTACAGTGAGGAAATGACACAACATTCAACGTATTCTGATGTGTAATTAGCAAGGAACTTTTCTGTTTCTCTCTCTCTCTCTCTACATTTCCTTCAATTTATCGAAACACAATGTGAGAATTCTACTGGGATCGGGATCTTAAAGTTTCCTCAATCACAGTTCCAGACTTGCTAACTCAACACAAGTTTGTATCGAGTACGTACCTAATAATATGAAGTGAAAAAAACGATGTCAAGTTTTGAACAAATACATTCTATAATCATCCACATACATACATATGTATACAAATCTACAGCATCTAATGTAAAGTCAATCTAGATTCTAGATCTAGGTAGTGCAATATATATAATAGAATATAATGTGTGGCATTTTGTATCTCAAAATCTTGATACATTCCTTTGTATACACACTATTTAATACGACACTTCTTGATTAATCATCATCATCATCATCATCTTACTATGTTTTCTACTTTCACTATTTGTCTTCAATTGTCATCCATGTGCATGGACATACAGACGTACATGCATTTGTGCGTTTTGACTGAACATTGTACATATTATATGAAAGCTCCAAAAATCCATATTATTATTTTAAATGTACGGCAGACAACATAAATTGCACCTTTTAGTACCTTCAATATCTCCATGCATTTTCTTAGAAAATATACGATTAGGAAATATAATAATGGTAATCATAATGCAATAATGAAAAACAAAAACAATTTTTGCAAAGTGTACTACGAATCTTGCTACTTATTTCGATGTCACTTCTACTATAGTTTTCATCCTTATTAATTATAATTATTATATGTAGCGGTATAATTTCTCTTTAATATTCCTTCTACTTTATTATTAAAGTGTATTATAATGTCAAACTGTTGTCTTTAATTTTTATATACTCATAAGTACACAAACTACAAGCAAGCTACTACATAATGTTATATTGCACCTCAAATCTCAAATGATTTCTCCAATTGTGCATTGTGCGTATATATATATATATATATATATATATTATATGTAGGAATAAAAAATAAAAATAGTGATGAAAAGGTGTTACACACAAATCAGATAATGTTCAAGTGTGCTAAAAAAAACTTCCCCCTCCAAATATAACTAATAAAGTCTGTATTGTACAAAAGATGGAATGTAGTCTCTCATTAAGGAACAATTCTATAATAGAGAGTTCATGACTTAAATGAACTATCAATGGTATAAAAAATGTTTCTTTCTCTCTCTCTCTCTTGTATTTACTCATAATACAGCATTTACCCTCAATGTAGTACTATTACTACTAATACCTGCAAGTCTCATAAATATATATAACCATATAGAAGGAGATAAAAACTGCAACTCAGCCTCCTTCTCTTCATCCTCAACATCATATTACAGAGTATGCTGTGTAAATATAATGTGTAGAATGTAAAATGTATGTATAAAAGGTTATTCACGCCCTTCTGCTCTCATGCATATGTACATAAAATACATAGATGCATTCATATGTATATTATATTACTCATTCTTGCATACAAATACGTGTTTGTATGTCGAGTTCCTATTGCTTTTTGTATGGGTTGTGAATTATGTGCTGGCATACGTACATCATATATTACATAGACCAGAGACTGGATAGTTTAGATAACTGAAGTTTAAAAGATTTGAGAAACTATGACAGGATTGTCTATGGCCCATGT
>JAQGBI010001396.1:0-10356 GCA_034698325.1 Sminthurinus elegans
CTATTACCTCGCTCATAAACCAAACCAAACCAAAACCAGCCAAACATTCCTCTATTGATAAAACCTTATGCTCACTCTCGTTTACTTTCTGTTTGGTGTTTACCCACATCTCTTTTTCTTTCTCCCTCACTCATAAACACAAGTACAAGTAAAACTAAAAATATAAACAAATAATAATAATACTTTTTTATTACATGTAAATATTTTTGCTGGACATTTTCATAATCTATTCTATTTTCTATTTTCTGTCTCTTGTTTTGAAAATTGAAAACTGTCAGCATTATCAAATGATGTCTGAATCGATGCGATTAAGAATCTCAAGATACGGAAGAGCAATTTAAGTTATTCAAAAACTAAAATTCCTCCATTAACAGTGTAATTTATACAATATAATGGAATGGAATAGAATAATTTCCATTATGGAGCAGAGAAGATGGATATTTTTATCAGGAAATTCATAGAGTTAAGATCCTCTTTGATAGTTGTAATCGTCACAGTCAGAGTCAGAGGCAGAGTGAGACAATGGAGAAGAGAGACGCAATATAAAGTGTCCATTAGAAAAAGGAATTCATAATCTCATCTCCATAGAGTTTCTATCAGACTGTCTCTCTCTTTCTTTCTCTCTCTCTCTTGCAGCTTTCAAATGACCATAGATAAACTAGGTAGAAACTCATTATTTTTCCATTCTGGATATTCTAACTATAATTAAAAAGATAAGGTAAATAAACTATCTTGCAAAGCAATGACAACGACAGTCAGAGCTAAAGCCAAAACTAAAGTCAGAGCTAAAGTATCATCACGTCATTCCAACTTCATATCACATCACCACATTTATCAACCATCAACCGTCAACTAGCAACTTGGAGTTGAAGCTCAAGAGGAAAGAGAAGAAGAAGAATGTACCAGAGTCATGTCAAATGTATAATAAATACTGGATACTCGATACTCGATACAAAATACAAAATATCATGTAATACTAATACTTGAAATCAATCAAACTGAAACTCAATTTATTGCATATTTCACTTATTTTAAAAGCCATTATCAATATCACTGAATCCATTTCAATGTGTTTGACTCATCATCATTTGTATCATGTATCATGACGAGGAGGAAGAAAAAATCTCTGGTGTTTCTTCTTCTTCTTCTTCTTCTTCTTCGCTTTCTACTGCGCTGTGGGTTTTTTTCTTCTACGTATCAAAATGAAAATGAAAAATGAAAAGCGGATCATTTCCGTATCAAACAAAAACAACATTTTTTGAATGGATTGAAAATTGAAAATGTGTACATGAGGAAAAAAAGTGAGGCCCTTGATGTCGTACATTTTGTATCCATGTATTTGTATTATTTTTTTTCTTGTCTAGTTTTCTAGTCTGTAGACTGTAGATTGTAGATACATGAAGATTGTGTACGTCGAAATGGAAATACTTGCTTTTGCCGCACTTGATTGAATTAGCGTATAAACAATAAACAGACAGTTAGATATTCCATTAAGACAGATTTATTTATATCTTCAATAGTTTAGTTTAGTTTAGTTTTCATGTAATATATACAAGAAAAAAAGAAGATGTACGTGTGTAATCTTTTGAACTACTTTTGTGAAAGAATCATGACTCGTCTACACTGAACATTGAACACAGCAGAGTACACAGATTTACATGTGTGCACAGTTTAGATATAGATTATGTAGAATCCAGAATGTGTATTTAAGTGGAAAGTAACAAAGTTGAGTTTTGAGTTTTGAGCTCCAAATGATAAAATAAAAAAAGAGAGAGAAAAAAAACAGAATATTGAATGATTTTTCCTTCTATTTCTTGTTGATAAAATGGGATCTATAATGTATAACTGTTTGTACGTACATGTATTGAGTATTGAGTGTGGAGATATTTTGAGGGAAACTGAAAAGGTAATGTAAAAAAGTCAAGTCAAAGATTGTACATTGTACATGGTACATGGAAAAAAGGAGCAAAAGAGAAAGAAAGAGCATCATCGCTTCTATTACTATCACTGTTACTTGTATGTAGTATGCACTACTTGTATATTCTATATTCGATACAATCCATTTTCTCTTATCACTTTTTAAATCCTATGACTTTTTTTTTCTTTCTCCTTTGAGGATGCAACAGATAACAGGAGCAGAGGAGAGAAGAGAATAGTGGAGACGGCACTGAAACTGACTTTTCTGGATGCTTTTCAAAGATTACTTGCTTCCTCTCCATCTACACCAAAGGCAAAGCCAAAGCCAAAGCCAAGGCAAAGGCTGCATGGATAAACACATCTTTCTCCCCTTTCAAACTTCACTCTAACCTCTAACTTTGCATATCTCTAGAACCTAGAACCTAGAACTCTGTTTGTGTACACATTTATTTATGCATTATCATACATACTGTTCCCAACTTAACTTCTCTGGCATCTTTGTAAATTCGTACTCGTACTCGTACTTGGTACTTTGCTGGTGTAGTTGAAGTTCTTAGTTCATCTTTTCCCAATATTATGCAAGCAAAACGAGAACAAGAACAAGAAGTGGGAGACAATACCAAAATATTCATATGATATAATAATAATAATAATAAGAATAAGTCAGTCGTCAGACAAAATCTGCTTGTTTACTTGTGCATTGTGTATGCAGTTTAAATGACTCCCAGCACAACAACCAACAACAAATCTACAAGAGAGATAGACTCCTGGACATGAGTAACTAGAACTAGAACTACAACTAGCCTAAAGAGTAAAGATAATGTAGCAAATTTCTTGAAGAAAAAGGAATAAGTTACTTTTTCCTGGATTCTTGATGCTTGATACTATGCTACTACTACTTCTCCTCCGGTTTTATCCCATCTTTCTCTCTCTCTTCCTCTTCATGTATTAACCAATATCTTGCATCTAATTCCCTACACGTCTTCACGTACGCCGTCCCATCCTTTTATCTATCTCCTCTTCCACAAAACAGAAAGCAGAAAACACACAAACTTTCCCTTAACTTGCTCCCAATCAAATTCAGATAAACTCTGTCTTGTGCCTTATCCTTCTTCGTCCACGTTCCCTTTTCCTTTTTCCGCCTTCCACGTCGGAGTTGGAGTCCACGTCGAAACCCCTTAACCTCGAGGCATAAGACAAGAGCAAGTCAAATCTGGAATCTGGAATCTCAAAATAGCAAACTAACCACCCAACAACAATATTGTCCATCCTCGTTACAATTCTCCATATCATGAGATCATATTCATCTGAATATAACCAAATAACAAGTAACACAAACTCGTGTACTTGTTTTTGTATCTTTTCGACTACTTTTTTTTAAGATTATTACGTAAATGGAGATACTTAATATTATGAATGTTACGAAAGATTCCTCAAAGCTCGAGTCTCAAGTCTCAAGGCTCAAGGCTATTCAAAACAATCTTTTTCCAATCTCCAAAAAATTCAAATTCAATACTTATTTCCATTTTTCATAGTAGAAACTGTTTAGGCTTGTATCTTGTATCTTGTATTTTGAATTTTGGACTTTGGATCCTGAATATTCCATGTAGATTCTAGACAAAGATCCATGGTCATGGATAAGGCGGAAAAGAGGAAAAGAAGACGTTGACTGACTTTGAATTGATTCGGTTCCCGATTTTCTGATACATATATTTCTGTGTGGGGTTTGGTGGCAGTGACCATGGACGTGGTTTTGGTATTGGCGATGGATGGATGGATATGGAGATGAAGATGGCACAGATACAGAATACAGACAGTCTACGTAGAGTAAAGAGTGAATTGGGAGTGAGCGAAAATGAAAATGACTCCCAGTTTCCACGTCACTGGTGTCAATTGAGAAAATGTTCAAAATCAAATCATTGTCATGATAAAGGATAAAGGACAAACGTGCATAGACAGACAGATCACACATCATCGAGTATACAGTACAGAGCATAGAGCATAGATCATAGAGTACATATATACTCTTTTTACTAAACTAGATTGTAAGTTTGAAAATAGGGAAATGTTGTATTCTATCAGGATTTCGTAGTCGTATTCTCTGTATTTATTTATTCATTCATTGTGGAGCGATTCACTTGAAGATATCCGATACACGATCCTCAATACTCAATACACAGTACACACATGATACATGGTGAAAAAGCTGGGGATTCAAATTCAACTGTTCAACTGGGACAGATACGAATAGAATATATAAGAAGTGAGTAAAGCAAAACCAAATGTAGAAGGCAGCTCAGCTCAACTCAACTCAGCTCCGTTCAGTTCAAGGTATCCCCCGTCGTCGATGAGCTAAAAAGATTGACGATGTGTTGGAAAAAGAGGACTGAAGAGGAGATAAATTGAATTGAAAAGAGGAGCGCGAGAATCACAGAGAAGGAGAAGTAGAAAAGAAGAAGTACAGAAAAAGATAGAAAGAGAGAATGAGAAGGGATGCTCGGGGCGAAAGCGAAGGAGGAGGTCACAGAGTCGTTTTCGTTTTCGTTTTTAGAATCAGAGTCAGACTGAGATTCAGATTCAGAGTCTGGCAGAGAGTTGAATATGATCTTATCATTTACCCGGATCGGAGTGATAAGCGTCTAGCGTTCAGATTCAAATGTATACATATCCACACACACGTTTAAGCTCTAGTCTATACTGTATACTGTATACTAAATTTAGAGCGTATGTGATACGTGCATGTGCGTGTGCGTCTGATAACGCACATTGTACAGTCAAATAAAGTCAAAGGCAAAGGCAAAGGCAAAGTCAAAGTCAAAGTCGAGTAATGTAAGTTGCGTTAAAGAGTGAGTGAGTGAGTGAAAGAGTGAAGTGATTCCAGTGCAGTGTAGTCAATGTGTGTGAGAGTGGCACTGGTCATATATTATGTACATGAGTTGTGTGTCCGATTCCTGAGCGAGCACACACAGTATAATATAATATGCAGCCCCTCTTTTAAACTATAGACACTATAGAGACACAAGGGCAGCAGACGAATAGACGAGAAGAGAGAACATGCAGTAAAAATGGATGTAGATAGAGTGAAAATGAGCGAGAAAGAACCAAAGAGGGCCAGAGCTACACACATTTTTTATCTCACCCTCATATCGTTACTTCCATAAGTTTTATGTAATGGTCCAAGCCCTTCGTCGTTTCAGTTCCCATCGATTTGATTTCATCGAACCCAAAAAAAACTGTACATATCTAGATATTAGATATGAGATATAGTCATGTAACCAACCATCTATCTATCTATGTGTATCTGTCCATAGTCCATAGGAGTATTGAATAGTGATTAGGATTACGATTACAATTACGATGACTATTTCTCCATTTCTATTTTGATTTCTATTTCCAGTCATCAGACAATGTACTCAAAATCCTCCTTATCACTCACTCCCAACTTTACCATCAACCATCAAACATGAACCATCAACCATCACATTTTAACTCTCGATTCTCGATCCTCAAGTCCAATGAGAAATATGAAGAGATAACAATGCTTCTTATTTCCATCATTCCAAATTATAAATGTATCCATGTACAATGTACATTATACATGTTGTATTTCCATATCTATTTTGTCAACTGATCACTGATCATCATCATCAATATGATTATTATTATTATTATGATTGTTGCTAATCATTATTATTATTTTTTTTATTATTTGACCAGTATCAAAAGCACTAAATGTAAAAAAATAAAAAAGAGGCTCCACATGGGAATAAAAAATCCATGTAAGTTCGTTTAGTTTGTACATAATTATATAAAAACCGTAGAGTAAATAAAATGGAGTAAATAAACATCTCCACAAACTTGACAACACTATCATCAAATCCAAAGCCAAAGCTATCCATTTGTAGTTTGTAAGTACTAAATGCAGTACAGTTAAATATTATAAAATTGGTATCTGATAGGAGATATCACTCTGATATCACTCAAATGACTTAAACAACCGAGTATATAGTATATAGTATACCAAAAACTGAACTAAACTAATGTAAATAAAATACATGGAACCTCTCATAAAATAAAAATAAAATCCTGAGGAATCAAAGTACATGAACGATAAAAGGAGGGTGGAGCGAGAGAGTGAGGAGGAGGATTCAAAAATGATTGGGAAAAAAAGGAGACAAAAAACTCTTGTTATTCTAATGTATCTTGTACATTGGATATATATACCTGATTATCTTATCGTTCATCCTCCACATCCACATACATTCACTAGTGCACCTTTGTACAATGTACAATTTTAACCTCTCTTTTCTCAAGTCATGTAAAATCTATTGGATGAAATATGAAATCACACCGATTTCAACTTGGTGCATTCAGTGTCATAATCCGTAATGATGCCGGTGTAAAAAAAATAAAAGTAGTGTACATTTTAAAGAAGAATGAAAAAGAAGAAGATTCTCGTCATTTCCTTCCTCTTTCTTTCACACCAGTTTTTACGGTTTAAGCTATTTGCAGCCAGCAGCCGAGTCAACAATCGACAGTCAAACCAAACCAAAGACCAAAAATCAATGTCAAAATTGAGTATATTAAGTAAAATGAACGTGTAACATGTATTTTTTTACTGAATTATGTTGAGTGTATTTAGTATTTATGCACACAGGAAATCAGGCTACATTTTTTTTAAATACTTTACCTTTCTTTTTTCAATCTTCCTTCTCACTTATTTTCCACAAAAATGAATTATTCAATATAATTCAAAAATTCAAAGGATGGAACTTGAAATTTTTACATGGGAAAAAAACTTGGTTTTGATTTAATTTTTCCAATAAGTGTCATCATCTCATCATCTCATTTCCAAACGATGGAAGACACAAGACGGAAAAAAATCTAAGCACATGGAACATGTATACTTATAGATTTTTTAAATAGTATGTACAATGAGAGACACAACGCGTGTACATTGTACATTTTACATGTAGAAATTAAATCCAAAATCTGATAATCTTGTCACAAAATGGAAAGAATCTAGGTCAACTCATGTCTCGCTCAACTCAACTCAACTCCAAACTCAACTCATTCTGCTCTTTTTCTTATCCTACACACTAGTTTTTGACACGACATTTCAAAGCATTTGATGACGATGTCGATGTCGTTGCTGATGTCGTCTATGATGGTGATGACAAAAAGGACAAGAACGAAAATATAAAAGAGATGACAATCACCGATGAAGAATGAATAAGAAAAAAATCATCGTCTCAAACCTTCAACTTCATCTTCACATATTGAGCATTGAGCATTGAGCATTGAGAGATGTATACCTGTGATTGTGGATTCAAGTATATTTAGAACATTATTCTTTCCCCAACTGGAAATCTGTATCTGTATTTTGATGTATTCCGTCTCTTGTACCAAAACAATCCCCCTTTTATGCATCTTTTCAATGAATTGGATTGTGGATTGTGGAGATTGTCTTGTAGTATTAAAGTTCCACTTACATTGGAATCTCTAATGAAGATTTGAGATTGACTGGGAAATCCTTGTGACTTGTGACTACAAACTACAAATACAACTCTTTTTAATATTTACAAACTTCTGCGTATGAACAATGAACAAGAATGAAGAGTGATCAATCGCAATCGCAAAACAGAGCAAAGCTCACCTCTACATTCTACACTGCTGCGTACAAATACTTTTAAAGTGTAGAGTGTAGACTGTGGAAAAACCGGCAAAAATATCGTATGCATGTATGCACGAGTAGACTGACTGAAATGAATGGATCACATTTTTACTCATTTCTCTTCAAACTCGTGCGGAATAAATGTGCATATTTATGTGGAAAAAAATGCACAAATACTCCAGCAAATGTACATATTATATTCTGTTTACGGTGTACAATGTACAATGTACACATCCAAGAAGCCTGACACAAAAAGTTAGCCATGGATCATAATCTCATCACATGCCAAAACTAAATAGTCATAGAGAGAGAATCAGAGACAGAGACAGAGACAGACAGACCTATAATATATTGTATTGTATAGTAAGTATTGACGGAACTCACAACTGGAAATTTTGATGATAACAGCTCATATTTTTCATACATTTTTCATAGCAAAATATGTACAAAGACAACAACACTTTCCATTTGTGTGTGACTCTGTATTCTGTACAAAAAGACGAGAGAAGGTACAAGATACAACTAACTGTTTTCTTACTTGTTTTTTATTCATTTTTTATGTAATAAATTACCATGTGATTGAATCATGTTGTTGTGCATAGTTTTATGGAAATACAAAATAAATGTACTGTAATTTTTTTGCCAGGAAAGAGTCTGCGTAGTTACATTGTTCTGGAAACTTCTTAAACTTTTTAAGAGAAATCAAAATTCAGTGTATCATGTACGATTTGTAAACAACAACAAGAAACAATAAACTACGATTCCAAAAATGTACAAAATTTCCAACTTTGTTTACAAGAATGGATGGTTCCGCGTACAAGATTTTCAGATTCTACATTCTATATTCTAGATTCCAGGGATGGAGCAGACTGCATGATTTTCCAGATTGTATAATTCATGCTGCTGATTCAAACTTCAAATTCAAATTTTGATTCAAGGTAGACAAAATAAGAGTGTATGAAATGTAAACCCAAAACATGTTGTGAATTTTTCTTCTTTCTTCTTTTTCACTAGTCAAGTTTAATGAAAAGCTAAGGATAGTTTTCTTGTTATTACTTATTATTATTTTTGTTTTGGTGTTTGTTCTCATTCTCCTTTTTGTTTTCTCCTTTCTCGTAGGAGAAAGGAGAAAGGGGAAGCGAGATATGAGCAATTACACGCACATTGTCCATTCGTTCTCATTCATTTCCTTGTCTTGTCTGGAAATCAAGGATATCAAGGAAAATATCTCGACCCACACATGCCTTTTTAAACTCTGCCCTTTAGGTTTTAGACTATGGACAAATGGTGAAAGGTGAAAGAGAATTTCACATCTAAAATGTACAATGTATACTGTACGTATTATGCATCCAACTGCTCATAAAATATGTTCGGATATCATTTTGACTAATTCAATTGTTTGTTTTTGTCTTAGATTATTATCTCCAACAGTTTTTGAGTCCAGCAGCAGTCCAGGCCAGACCAGACCAGACTTTTGACTTGGTTGGATAAACTACTACAAAAATAAAAGACTTTAAGATTGACCCTTTGGTATGAATTTATGAAAAATTCAAAGTCTTTTGATTTTGAAGTCTGGAGTTTTGAGTCGGAGGATAAGGATCAAAAGTCTGAGTGAAAAAATGTGTATTTTTAATTCCGAGTCATGTTATTGTGGAGAGTGAGAGAAAAGAGAAATATGGGATATTCATGTGGCTTTAGATTGGAGTGGGTGAGTGCACTCTGGCAAAGCCAGTGCCAGTGCATGCATACGATATGATATTTCTAGATATACATTTATTTGTCGAGTTTTGACATTGATGTTGACTTTGTGTGTGTATGTGGAGTTACTGACGGCTCGTCTACGCTTATATTTAAATCTGTAATCTATACATAAATACATATGAAAACAACAGTGGATATGCTGTGTTTCATTGCATTGTATTGTATGATATAATATAATACACAATGATGTTGTGCACTATGCACCGAAAAAAGGAGTCAAAGCTGAACATTTTTTTATCAGCTGAGCTGATAAAGAAATAGCCATTTGGTGGTAGTCTGGTATTTATCAAAATTCTAATCGGCGCCTATGCCAAAATAGTAAGTAAAACCCAAAAAATCCAAATACACAATCCAACCATTTCTTTTTCACTCTCTCCCTCTTTCACTCCTTTTCAGTTTGAGCTTGAGTTTGAGTTTGAGCTCGAGTTTCTCACTCTGTTATCCCTTATCGTGTATATTTGTTGCATGTGAGATGTGAGATTGAGAATGGAGAGTTTAAGTAGGAAAAAGTTTTTCTGGGATTTTGAGTTGATTATGCGGCTTTTGCCATGACGGATCACGGGTAAAAGTCAAGTCAAGGCACGGGCACAACTCTACAGAGAGCCTCGAGTCTAAGTTCTAGAAAAGTCTGGAGCATTCAAATCTGTCTTGTAATAATAATCTTTATACTAATGAACACACTGTTGATTCGCACTAGGAAATCAATATTTTGAAAAAAGATGAGATGAGCATATTATATTTTCTTTTCCAAGTAAATCCATCTGTCCATATGGATAATAAATAATGGATAAGACAAGCACGTATCTAAATGCAAACATGTGATTAAGAATATGTTCACGTGAACAATATACTTTTAACTGTAAACTTTAAACTGAATTACAAACACTTGAAAAATATCAATATTCTCAAAACTCAATACTCAATACTCATCATCCATAAAAAAAAGTTGAGGCGGTTGAGCAATAAATTAAATTGTAAATAAAACCAATTGAGATATCGATTTT
>JAQGBI010001397.1:0-10354 GCA_034698325.1 Sminthurinus elegans
TTCTCTGAATCAAAAGGAACGATTTGAGGGGTTCGCACTCTGGATCAGACGAAAAAAGCGAAAAGTGAAAAGGTCTAGTGTACATGATACATGATCAATATTAAATAGTTTTCTAGTTTGTTTTATTTTTATTTTCTGCGTGTGATACCATGTGCTTTGATCTCTGATCATGATTGTTCCTTTTGTACAGAAAAATTCCGTCTAGAGTCTAGAGTCTAGAGCCTAGAGCATGAGTTGGACACATTTGACAATACAGAATTAGATACATGACAATTGACAATGGACAATATGCATTATATTATACATTGTACATGTGTATTATTCTTCCATGTCTTTTTCTCCTGTGCTCATGCTGTCACTATAGCCTACTCTGTACTCTGTACACATCATAGACTGTACAATGCTTGTGTGTACAGTGTACACTTGACGTTTGAATTTGAATTGAAAGAATTGGAAATGAGGAATGAGTAATGGTGAAAAACGTGCAAGTTTTTAAGAAACGTGTACACTTTATCTGTCATGAGTATAGGGAATATTATATACTTGCGCTCTGTACATTAATCTACGCTGGGGTACAATTTTTGTGAATACATGATGGGTGGTGTTTATTAGTGTACACTGTGAATGTATAATGTACTACTGTATACATGCTAATTTACATGTGCGTATGTACAATGTACACTATACACGGTTGCAGACAGTACAAGTATAGAGTCTGGGTTAGGAGGATGATCACCTTGGCCAAGTAAACTATGCATACTGCACAGTGTACAGTGTACACTTTATCCACTACCTACAACCTACAGTTTGCCTATCAATTTAAATTGAATTTGAATGCTTCTACTGGTTTTTTTTATTCCTGTTGTTTTTTTTTATTGGATACTGTGTATACTGTTCCAATTTCCAATTAAATTTTGTTCCTCTGTAAATTTGAGTGTGTGTTACATGGTAAATGTAAATACATTTATGTATTTTGAATTCTTTTCACTCTATGAAGTCAGCACATTAAAGCATTAAAGTTGTACTTTGTAAGTTTGAGAGTTGAAATATTGAATATTGTACAGTGCATCAATCAATAAAACGTCTACCATCATCATAAAAAATAAAATGTATCAATGCACTCACTCATAAGGTATATTCTGGACTCTTTTAATGTTAACGTTGAGCTTCTTTTATTGCTTCCCAGTGTGACTGTCCTCCCTCTGAACAATGAAGGAGCGAGTGCAACAGCAATAACAATAATAATAATAACAAAAAGATATCAAAACTAGTAAATAGAATGTAAACTATGGAGCTTTGAGCATGGAACATGATGGAAGGAAAGGAGATTGATTAGAAAAAAAATTAAAGATAGTAAAAATAAGAGCGTAATAAAAACTTGGCCTTTTTGCATTTTATGACATTTGCTATTACGCAGTATGTAGTACACATAGAACATAGCACAGCATGAGTAATAAGTATTAGCCAAGTATTTTGTATCAATGTAGTTTGTAGATGGACAGATATGGATCAGAATCATGGAATAATCTTAGCCATAATCCATAATTCACCTGTGCCTACAAACTTACCTAGCACACTCGGCACTGGGCACACGGGAGGTACATACTAAAAATGCCTTTGCTGGTGTATTTTTATTCAAATAAAATCAAATAAAATGAGATGAAATCAAAAGTCAAGACTCAAGAGTCAAGATTCAAGAGCATTCCAATTCATTACATTGCTTAATATGTAAAAATGCATCATGCATCATGCAAGCCTTTATCTAGAGTTATGAGTTACGATTCCGATATATTTTATTTTATGGATTTCACTTTCTACACCACAGCACACAGTTCATTCTTCATACTTCATACTGCGTCCAAATACGTAATACGTAATAATGCTCTCAACAAAATTTTACTACCAGGTTGAAAGTTTAGAGTTGAGAGTTGAAAAGTGGAGGTCGATGGCAACTTCATTGTTGAACCAATATATTTTTATGTAATGTATTCTTTTCCTCTCCATTTCGATATCTTTTTTTCTTCTTTTCCACCTCCACCTCCATTTCCATTTCCATCTCCTTCTCTTTTTATTCTTTTGCCTATTGCGTTCTGCCCATTTCATATCTCTGTGTATCAAGCAAAAGGCACAAGAGAGAATATGTATATGGAATATGGAGAATGGAGAATGGAGCAAATGCAAGTTCCAGAACTGGGATCTATCCCTCTGTGTATCTTCTCTCCATTCTCCATCCTCCATTCTCCATCCAAGTGGCAGGAGTAGCTGTAGTATAGCTAGTAAATAGTATGCAGTGTGGATTCTACATTGGGGCCACCGGGAAGATAGGATCTGAGAATGGAGAATGGAGAATGGAATGGCTGTGGAAAATCAATGAAAGCGAATGTTTTTACGGTCATTCCCAACATGCCTTAACGTGCTAGTTTCTGGTTTGCAACTTCTCCTAGTGTTTGCTGTTCTCCTTTCTCTAGTTTCTAGATTCTATACTTTAGACTTTAGACTCTAGATTCTAGATATTCTCTATTCTCTCTACATGCTGCTTATGTGTTTTGTGTTATTACATATTGTGTGCTTTCTCCTTTCTCCTCCCTTTGGACTCGGCAGTTTCTATAGTTTTATCTTAGCTTAGGATGTGGAATGAAAGTTAAAGTTGAAACTGAAATAGAAACTAAAACTGAAAATGAAGCCGAGACCGAGACCGAGACCGACAACGAGACAGAAAGTAAAATAGAAACAGAAACACTCCCAGTGAGTGAAAGCTATATTACTATATTACACCACATTATGTTATATATTATATATTATATCCACATAATATTATACTTTACACTATATGCATCAGGCGTACAACGTGCAGTTGAAAATGTAAGGTATTATCCCTTTGGGTCTTAAAATGAAATAAAATGCAAACCTCCTTCTTTTTTTTCTATCTGTCTTTAGATTCGCTCTCTGTCTTAACATTTTACATGCACAGTGAAAATGGAAATTGGAAATTGGAAATATTGTAGCAAACTACTAGGATCTAGATCTAGAATCTGGAAGACAGTAGATTTGTTTTAAAAATAGGAAATACAGAAGCTTTGCTGTACTTTATACATGTATATTGAATATTATTGTGTGATATGATAGTTTCACTCCAAAGTCCATATTTCATATCCAATATATTTTTTTGCTAGAGAAACTTCTAGAGAAAAAGTAAAGAACAAAAAAAAAGATTTTTCTTTGTGGTACAAAACAAAAAAGATACTACACACTACACACTACATGAAATAATCCCTGTTCTAACCTCACTTATTTTCCCCCTTTTCTGTTTAACATTTATATGATTCAATGGAGCTCCTATGATTTGGGAGTTGGGATGAAGCAACTCTAAAAAAACTCATCATAAATGCAATGATGATTATCCATTGTATTCATTACGAGGAATTAAGTAATAATCGTAATACAAAGAATTCAAAGGAAAAATAAGTAATCATGAAGGGGAAAGTAATCCTAATAAAAAGGATTCTTTTCTTTATAGTAAATTTTATGATTATGACTTGTACGATCGGAGAAACTCTCCATAAAAGATGAAGATGAGGCAAATAAATGTGAAAGTCCTCTGGATTCTAGATTCTGGATTTGCATTTAATGTTATGGGTGTTGTTTGTACCGTTTCCTGTACTGTTTACTCTAAAGTGTCATGTCGTGGGTACTGATTACATACTGATGCTGATGTTGATGCTGGAAAGTGTACTCTGGGTTTGTTTGCTAATGGTAAATAGTTCATATTCCACGACACATGACACATGACATAGGACATATGATGCATCTTCTACTTACAATGCTATCCATTATCCACTATCCACGGCTTGTGGAAACTGACTAGATGACAGTGAACATTAGTATCCTGTGTAATGTGTAATGTGCATGTTGCTGCCCTATATTCTATCTATATCCTACTTTTTGTTACTTTTCCACGTTATTCTACAAGAGTAATCTGTAATCTGTATCCAGTATCCAGTGAAAGTAGACTGTAGACTCCTCCGTTCACCATAGAGTGGTAAGAGGAGTAGTATCATAGTATACATAATAATGGCAGTCCATTACACATTACACACGAAACACGAAGCTTTATACTTGATACATGTTATATATGTGCATTGTGCATTGGGCATACACGTGCCCAGCCAAAACATAATGGAATGAGTTTTGTGCTCCCTTGAAGCTTGAACGTGAGTGTGTTTGGTGTTTGTACGACGTACTTCCTGTTTTTTCCACGTCGAGCTGCCGACTGTCGACTGCCGAATACCAAATACCAAATACTGATTGTGAGTGCTGAGTGCCGAGAGAGAGGAGTGAGCAAAGGAAAGCAAAGGAAAGCAAACAAGAGCGTCAGATTCAGAATGAGAAACAGAGAGAGAGAGAGGGAGAGAGAGATCATACATATGAATTCCGTCCTATTTTCTTTGTGAAAATGTCAAAGCAAAACGGAAAAAAAATAAGGGAAAAGAAGAAGAAAATTCTCCCAGTTCAATTTAGAGTTTAGAGTTGAAGACAATTTTTATCTTTATAAAGTGTTTGCAATTTCAAATAGACTTGTAAATACTTTCTGCTTTCCATAATATATTTTATATCAGATTATATTATGCATTATATATTATATACGTATGGCAATTTGCAATATCTGCAACCTTTAACCATGTTCAATCACTCGCACTGGAGAAATTTGAAAATGCACTGTGCATCTTTTATACTTATTTTGCCAATCACCAGCTTATTATTCCTACTCGAGTTTTGTTTTCGGGTTTTGTACATACTTTTGTCTTTTGTCTTCCCGCTCATTATTATTCCGCTGGCATCGACGTGAGACTAAAACTAGAAACTAGGGATAGGAAATCGGATCAGATTTTTCTTTTTATACTGTCGGCTGTTGGGCCTGCACATGAAAGATAAACGTGTAGATCCTTGAGCCTAGAGTCTGGAGCTTAGGCTTTAGAGTTTGGAGTTTAGAATTTAGAGGTTGGATTACGCCTTAACTGGGATGTTTTGTATTCAAAATAGATAGCTCGTGATAAAAAAAAAGACAAGGAAGAAAGACGGAAGGATAAAGAAAGAAGATTTTCTTTTAGGATCTACATGTACTTTTTCCTTGTTAAATTCTTTCCTCCCGTCTAAATTCTAAATACTAAACTCTAAATAATGTATCATGGAAATCAAGTATGAAGTATCAAAATTCAACATGGTAAATCTTGGATCTTGTTGCATGTTGAAAATTTTATGAATAGAAAGAAAAAAGAAACCATACACTTTTTAATAATAAATTACTGTATGCATAATGTACAGTGTACACATGTATGTTTACATTTATACCTACAAGAGAGAAAAGTGAGTATAGCTTCTTTTTTCTTTGTATAAGTATTATAATATATTATATATATATCGCCTGATACATATAAATGACACCAGGAGTGATATGTAAAACACTTGAAAATTGTTCATTCATCAATGTTATGAATAGATCCAGTCTAAAGTCTTCCAGACTTCTCTTCAGTACTTACAAAGAAGAGAGTACCGCTCACAAACAATGGACAAAAATGATGAATGAATGAGCGAATGGGTGAAGGAGCAACTTGGGATTTGAAGTCACTTTAAACAGAGTATAAATGTTAATATATGTGCAAGGGACAAGGCGTACACAGTACACAATATAAGATATAGTATGCATTGTTGTATTGTTGTGGTTGTGCCTTTTTTTGTTGGTGGTAGTTCATTTCGCAATCGATAATTTGTTGAGGATGAATGAAAAAAATAGAGAACAGAGAGGATATTCGATATTTGACATTCGACATTCGACGCATGTACAAAGGTGTAATTTATAAGGTGTAATGCAAATTTACGGTACATCAACTTGCGCTTACTTCAACATTCAATATTCAATAGACTTTAGTCCAGAATGATGATGGTCTGGTCTGACTTGGTCTGGTCTGGTCACCAGGGTCAAGATTGTAATTAAAAGTAACTCTTACTCTCTCTCTCTGTCTCACACTCACTCAAGTGGTTTCTTGTTGTAAACTTCCACATTGTACAGTACTTAATCATTTTTCTGTCTGTACTCTCTTACTTTTTATTTCTTATTGCAGTTGGTGATGATGAATTTAATGTTTATGATGATATATTGTAAATTATTAAGTACAAATTATAGTACAAGTTGTATGTCCTGTTTTGTATTTTGTAAGATAAGGAATTCCATTTGGTACTCCTAACTCCTATTATATTGTATTTTGTATTATTGTATTATGTATTAGGATGGATAAATTAAGTATATCCATATTACGAGAGTGTGAAAATGGACAGTCATTATTATTTTTGGTATGATGATTTGTACATAATAATCATTATATCATGTTCATGGTCCCTCCATTCAAAAGTCCACAGTCTAAAGCCTAGAGTCTAGAGCCTAGAGTATATACAGCATATATAGCAGCAATTGAACATATTGTCAAATTGTAAACGGTAAACTGTCATTCGTCAGCTGTAGACAATTTTCAAGTATATAAAAGAATAAGAAACACATATTATTATGTATATACTGTTTTATATATTTTATATTGTGCATCTCTCTTTTGTCTATTTTCTCGATTCTCGAGTATCATGGAACTTTTTAATGCTCAATAATTCTCATTACTCATTACACATAATATAATAAGTACGTTGTAATAGGCAATAGGCAGTGGAACATTTTGGCATTACCTATAAACATTCAACATTACACATAATAAATCTGGCCTGGTCTGACTTGGTTTGGCTTGACTTGACTCGACTTGACTTGAGAATGATTCACCTTGAAGGTTTTGTGTCTTGTGTACACTTGTCAATTTAGTATGTTTGTAGCCTTCGACCGATGATCGCTCTTTTTTTATACACATCTCATAGTCTACTGTGTACTGTATTGTACTTTATATACATGCATTTACTTTTGTTTTCTGTATTCTGTTTGGTGTATAAAAATATGTTATGCATTATGTCGTCAGTCATCAGTCGACAATCGTCAGTCCTCACTCGTCAAGCATCAATTTTCTTTTCCAACATCCAACTTTTCCGTTCCTTTTTACCTTCTGTCTGTATTCTGTAGTATTTAGTGTTTAGTATTTACTGTTGATTGTTGAGACATGCGGAATCTTTCCTCTCTAGAAAATGTCAATGCTGCTGCTATTAATAATAATAACAATGTAATTGAGTAGGGATAAAATGACAATATTATTTAGCATTTAGCATTTACCTTCTTTTTTTATTTCTTTACACATTAAAATTTATGTGGGTAAATATCTGTAGTAGGTAATGTAATGAGTAATGAGAAAAATATAAGTTTATGTCCTCTCATTCGTCTTTAATGGACAAACTATCTATCTCAACTTGAAATGCTATTGGTGATGGGTGATGGACAATGGATAACCAAGTTTTTCTTGAGCAGAGAGAGAGAGAGCATTTAAAAAATAATACATTTGCATGCATGTATGTACAATGTACAATGTACAGTGTACAGATATTTTTTGATATGTGTCATTTGAGATTTGAGAATTTCTTGTTCCTTCAAGTGTCATTGAATTTTTGCGTTCGTGTGTAAAATTATTTACAATCGTCGACACTATTATATAATTCATACTGTATATACCTATGTGACGTATGTTGTTACTTCTGTTTTCTGTTGTTCTGCGTATGTGGTCTTCATTCTTTTGCTCTGTAGTGATTAGTGATATTTGGCTTTCTTGTCCATGTACATAAAATAACTATATAAATGTGTACAGGGTACAATGTACATTTGCTTTGCACCAACAGGTTTACATAAAAGATAAAAGTAATGACATTCCATTTTTAATTTTTCAAGTTTATGGTTCATACATAAATATGATATGTAAATTTTATTTTAAATTATGATGGACTCGTGTGCTGGGGTGCAATAAAAAAGATTATGGCTTTTTAATATACATAATAATATAATCTTCATCATTATTGATTATATTATTAAGATGATAAACCACGTTGACCATGTTATAGATCGGGATGACAGTGTAATGGATGAAATGAAAAGGTTTTTCCTTTTTGTTATTCAAATGTCAATTCCAAGAAGACGTCCGACGTCCAACGTCCAACCCAACTCCAAGTGCATGAATGCATAAACAGTAAATAGTTGAATGGACATAGTGCAAGTCCTTTGAAAATTGGTTTGATAGAGATGCAAGCAGAATGAGATTATTTATGAGATTAATTATGACTTTTGTCAATGGGCTTCATCTTTCATACATGATCAATGATCCAAAAGAGTCAAATTAAAATCCTATCATAAAAAATATAATTATTGTCATTGTTGATGTTTAAATAAATAAATGAGTATAATCAATAATAATAAAGCAATATAAAATGTAATAAAATACTTGCAAGTTGAGAGAGGGTGTCACGAGTCAAATATTCATAACAAATAGAGAAAAAAAAATCATACCTGTCGTAATAAAATATGATTCAACTTGTGACATGTCAAATACTTACTTAATGATGTTTTTATTTTGTTTGTTTTTGTTCTCAATAGGTTTTCACATGGCTCCCAAATTATCCCACATGTTTCCCGAGTCATGTCTTTTAATTGTTGTTGGTGTGGTCATCGGAGTACTCCTGTTTCATACAAACAGTGTCCATGTATCCCCCCTGACCCCCACCACATTCTTCCACTACATGCTCCCTCCAATCATCCTTGACGCAGGATATTTTATGCCCAATCGACTCTTTTTTAATAATCTGGGCACAATCCTCCTCTTTGCTGTTGTAGGGACTCTTTGGAATACTTTTGCCATCGGTGAGTGATGAGTGAATTATAAACAGCAATAAGTAGTAAATGAAAGATTGTTAACTTTTGATGATTGATGAAGATCAAAATGAAATGATATGAAATGACATTGTAAATCTTGATCCACACCTAACAAAAATGTCTACTATTTTTTACGCATCTTTAGGTCTCTCCCTGTGGGGATTAGGTCAAGCTGATGTTTTTGGATTTAGCTTACCCCTCCTTCATTCATTGTTATTTAGGTAATACAAAAATGAGCACTCACCTCAAGGTCTCTAGAAATCCTAGATTTAAAAATGATTTATGATTCATGATACTAACTTGTTTCCCGTAAAAAATGTTACAGTGCCTTAATTTCTGCCGTGGACCCAGTGGCAGTTCTTGCCGTGTTTGAGGAGATTCATGTGAATGAAGTCCTTTATATCGTCGTGTTCGGAGAATCTTTGCTCAATGATGCCGTCACTGTTGTAAGTTTAGATAGTAATCATTAATTAATTAATTATTATTAATTATTAGTAGTAAAACAAGATGCTTGTAGCTTCTAGTTTGTACAGTAGTTAATATTTTACATTTTACCTCATGCGTCTTGAGTTTTGAGAATGAAGTAAGCTCTACACTTTATAATTTGCCATGGTATATGTGGAATATGGTATGCGGTGGCTACTGCGGTTAAGGTCTATCTATATCTATATGTGAAACAATTCTCACCACAAAGGTGAAAATTTTCCTGATGACTGGTGACATGCAGAATGTAGATAGATAATATAGATATCATGTACCTATTACCTGCGTAACTTGTCCTTTTCAGTACATGTTATTATGATGTGCACATTTGTGGTCAATATTAGCCTAACCTTGACTTGTAGTGTTTTTACATGTGTGTATATTATTGACTGCACACTACACATTACATATACCATCTCCAACTTGTACTCATTCATCCAAAAAGTAAATTTGACGATTATTTTTGATTACTATCTGTTGAATGTAAAGTTTTGAGTGTAGAGGATACATATCCAAAGTTTAGTAAATACGGAAAAATCCCCAGTTCACAGTTCCCAGTTCACACACTCACACATTTTCACACTAATGAGTAGTTGTTTTTGTAAAATTCAAACCAGGTTTTGACTTTTGTGCAGAAAATATTATGTAGAATGTACATGTTGTTTCCCTCATGTGTAGACATTAATTGTGTGACATAACAAATCAAATCAAGGTACTTGTTTTGTTTGCCTATAATGTAATGCTGATTTTTAGATAGACAATGAGATTTTAGATCAAAGGGTAAATAGTAAATGGTGAATAATCTTTTTTACCATCTGTTATCTACAGAGCGTGTTTCCTATTTATATGAACACTCAACTTTTTCATTTCCTGACCAAAGTATTACGTTTCAGTTTCAACTATTGGCACTGCCATTAACTTCAGTTTATTGGGATAGGATTTAAAACAAACCCCGTTAGAATCCACCGTTTAAAACAATAAATACAAAGCTTTGAAAAAAAAGTTTGAAAAAAACGTTTTCCACGAATACTT
>JAQGBI010001398.1:0-10348 GCA_034698325.1 Sminthurinus elegans
ACAGCGATGATTCAAAAACAAAAAAGATGTAACAACAATAATAGAGTAGAGCACGATTGAAGAGTAAACAGTATTTTTATTATTTTATTATTTATTAGTATTGGGTTTTATTAGAGCTCCTTAAGTCAATTGACTATGGAGCCCTTAAGAGAATTTGTTTTTACAAAATGTGTAACTGTAGAGGTGTGTGTTGGTAGTATAATATAATTGTGTGTGTGAGTGTGTATTTTATGTATCTGTAAATTATGCTTTTTTGGAATCGTAGTTGTGGTTTTATGTAGTGGTTTGGTTAATATTGTATGAGTTTCTTACATTATACAATGGGGTTTTTTTTTTTTTTTTTTGTTAGTAATAAAATAATAATAATAATAATAATAATAATAGTAATAATAATAAGGAGTAACTTGAGATTAGCAATGTAATTTTTCACTTCTTAATTTTATAAGTGTTAAGTAAGTATCAGAATTAGAGTTGTTTTTTACTGTTGGTGGCCATTTAGAATGATAATCGTCTTGGGTGTCGAGTTGGTAGTGTTGGTGCAGATCTGTATTCTTTATTCATCTGGTAGTACATTTTGATTTGAATGTATAGGAAGATGGTCATTTGGAGTACTAGTACTCCTAACATGTAGGGAATATAATATTCTCGGTCGTTCTCTTCACTCTTCATTATACTTTGTTGATAATTCATGAAAGCATTTAAAGTTGACATCAATATTACATCTTGGCTTGATCCAGATCCGTCCATATGATTTTGATTTACCCAGGCCCGTGCACCTCCGAACTGTCCTTGGACTAGGTTAAGAAATTGGTTGACAGCGAGGCTTGAGAGTTGACCAACAACTGCGGGTATTAATTGGGGAGATGAAACATGTGGTAGTACAAATATGAAGATCAAAAAGACTGGAATTGCTCTCATGTTCTAAAAAGGAATATTTGTTAAGTACATGTTATTCAAATTGATATTTATTTATTAGGAACTTGGACAGAGTAAACAGTATTTTGTCATGTATGACGTCGTCATCATCAGCATCATCTTCGTTGTCATTGTCTATGGTTTGGTATTTAAATTCTCAAGCCATTTACCGTTCACTCTCAACATGTCTCCTCAGTCTTCAGTCTCACTCTCACTCATCCTTAAGGACAAAAAACAATGAATAAAAAACAAAACAAGGGAGAAAAAACACGCTCACCCACATTGGCGCTAGACGCTTGACACACGTGAGGATGAGCAATGTCGAAGAATCTAGATGCTAGATTCGAGCGACAGAGAGAGAGAGAGAGAGAGAGAGAATAATTCGAGATGGGTGATAATGTTATTTTCTTACTTCTTACACCGAGCAGAGTATGTACGACGTACTCATTTGTCGCATTTGTAAGAGAGGAAAGAATGAAATGGAATAGAATTTACGCATATCCAAGCCTATGTCTCATTCAACATCATCTTTTGAAGTCTCCGGCTCGTGCGGGTTTTTTTCGTCTTCTCATTTTTAAAGAGACTCGAGACTCTAAAGTTTAGATTTGAATGAGACATGTACAATGTACATATTCACATACTCGAGGACGAGGACGAAGAGGATTAGACGGTGATACTCTGCTCGTGCTCCTGATGATGATAATTTGAACTTCAGGGTTCTCTCGTTTAACTTTAACTATTATTCTCCTTCAGTTTCCGCTCAAGTTTAAGAAAAAGGAGGCTTGTGCATACTGCAAAAGTTCCACTCTTTCCGTAATATTTGGTATTTGGTGTTTGGTAGTTTACTATTTACTACATAGTTTGGTGGGTGTGATGAAAAGCTGTATATGGGAAAATAACTAGTTTTTTTTTCAATGCATATTTTTCCTTCCTTTCTTACTCTTTCTCTTTTACACATGTTTTCCTCTTTTCTTTCACTACTCAAAACTCAAGACTCAAGACATGCATCTTGTTTCTTGTAGGGAGTAAATGAATATGCACTATAGTTGTTTATCATTTGCATGTGTATCTGTGCATGTGTTTGTGGAGATAGATAAAAATTTAAGATTTGTGATTTGCTTCGTGTCTCTGCAGGAGTGCAGTTGGTTGTTCGTTGTTGGTTGGTGATGCATGTTTGAGTTTAATGCTGTAGAGGACAGAAGACAGGGAACTAGAGAGTAGAAAGAACCAGCCGTAGAACATTTATGCGTTAATTAATTTCCTATGTTAGCTCCATGTTCTATTAGTCAAAAAATTTACAATATTTTTTTTGCGACTTTAGCATTCTCTCCATTTCTTCTCATGTCATGTGCTCAGCTACGCTCAGCTCACACATGTTAAATTTTTAATGGTGGAGTGTTAAATTTTTTTTTTGTTTAGAGTTTAGTGTATGTAAATGGTAGATTGTAGATATGGTAGATATGGGAGAATTATTATTGTTAATGTTCTTATTATGATTATTATATTATATTGTTTTTTTTCTAGTTGTAGTCGTTATGAAAAGTTAGTAGAGTCATCTGTGTGTAATAGGTAATATGCACAAAGTACATATTACATACGAGATACGAGTCATTGTTAATTATAAATAATGAATAGCGCTGCAGTTTGTTTTTTTTCTGCGTGTTTTATGTTTTATGATCACCATTTTAGTTAAACCTCTGTACTCTGTAATAAATATGACGTGTTAAGTAAGCATCTAAAAATATTCACGACTGTAATTACTTTGGTTATTTGGTTACTACTTTTATATTTTACTATGATACTTGTAGTATTATTTATTGTAGTAGGTGTATTATTGTACAAAAGGATACGTGGAAGGAAATTATTATATGAGAAAATCTTTTTTTTACTACAAATACAAAAATATTAATCCATAATCTATCATGACCAATGACTAACGACTTGTGACGAATTTTTATTATAATAATATTTTTAAATTCAATCAAATCCAAGGAAAATCATCTTTGAAATATCATTGAATTTTACTTTTAATTTTCCTTCTTCTCCTTGATGTTTTATTATACAAATAACACAGGCGTAAAAGATAATGTTTGGGTGTTGAGTTCCGTATTCCGTATTTTTATATTCCGCACAGCACATGCTTCATGTATAATGTAGCTTCCACGTTGCCCATGTCCCATGCTCCTAGCTCATCTCATCATCATCCTGTATTCTGGATGATTTATGTTCCTTGTAGGTTATGACATTAGTACAATGGATGACTAATTGAGTTAAACCTTGAGCATTACACATCAATAATAATAATAATACTAGTATAATGTACAAAAAATACCTATAGCTATTTGTTATTTGTTCATGCGTTTCTATCCTAGAGTTTATACCATATTTAAAACTCAGGTGTGGCCTGACAACATCAATATCAACATTTGTCTATCTGTTCATAGTTGATAATATTATATATATGTGCGTTCTGTTTGATATTTAAGATAGATGGATAGATAAAAATGATGAGTATTCAAGTATTGACTTTGGACTATTAATAAAAAAATTTCATGTGAATAAGACTACAGTTTACATATTATTATATGCGTCGAGATAAACATATAAATAAATGAACCGTAAACCGTAAATAGCCGTGTAACGTGTAATATTCTCAGTTTTATGTACTTCTTGGTTTATTGAATATTGAATGTCTTATGTCTTATGTCTACATAAAATACGTACAAATATTGAATATTATTATTATGTAGGAAATTAACTATGCAGTATTGAATACTGAATATTGAAAAGGAAAGTACATGTGTACTATTAACTATTATCCAGACCTTGTTATATTTTAAATTGGTCCAGAAACAGAAACAGCGACGTGCTATGAAAGTAATATTGAATAAAAATTTTAATAAATAAAGTTTCCTTTTTCCTTCCTTGGAATTGAAATTGAAACTTGAGGCTCTGCAATTAAACTACTTTTGGGGTGTGCGGTAAATGGAAAAGTTACACTAGTTTGAATTTTGAATTTCCAGTGCTTAAAATTCAACATGGAGGAAAATATATTGAAAATTGAAAGTTGGAGTGTTTGAGATAGGATTTATTTTGTATGTAGAGTTGAATATATTGCGAATTGAAAATAAAGTTGATGCAAATGTAAAATGCAAACATGAGGTATGAGGTATGCGGTATTATAGCCTAAAGCCAAGGGAAATGATGCCAGCATTTGGTTGGCTTTTTCATATCATGTGGTGAAAGTAAATCAAATCGTATGAATATTACGAAAAAAAATGGAATAAAATGGAATATGAAAAGGAACATTGATACATATTTGATTTTTGATATGAAAATCAAAATGTAAAGTATGTTAAAAGTAAAAAAGCCGTGGTAATCATTTAGGTAAATATCTAATGGATTTTTTCTCTTTTTTTCTATTTGAACAGGCCTGCTACGAGTTAGAAAGATGTCTGAAGGAGGATCCCTTTCCCAAATGTCGTCATTCAAATCCGTCCTTTGTTGGTACGTAATATTTTCCCCTTCATCTAATTGTAGATTGTATAATGTGCACTTATTTATGTGCTGATAATATTCCATATTTGCTATTTCTTCTGATTGTGAGTTGGATGTTTATAAAAATGTGATAAAATTGAAGCATGAAGGAACCATGATGATGAATAATTAATAATGAATGACTAAATTTTACAGAGAGTTCGGTGCGGGACTCGTCATCTCCCAAAATGTGTGAGGATGATACCCTAAAAAGGACCTCAGAATCCCCCACCGACTTCCTACAAAGAGGTCTCCTCGATTTCAGTGACAGTAATGATTCACTGGACCCTCTGAGTTCGGGATGTTCCTCACCCTCCACGACCGAACTAACCGATGGGGATAGTGATGTGATTATCAGTGGGGGAGTGATGCTCCATCGTTATAAAGTGAGTCAAAAATTATTGCAAGTTCAAATGGCCACTGTTTTTTTTATTATTTATGGGTTGTGCCTTATGCACTGTGTCGATTGTCGATTTTGGATTGTCGAGTAATGAACCCATCATTTGTCATATGCTCTCTCTCTCTCTCTTACATCATAATTTATAATCCTTTTTTATGTATCATGATGATGTATTGAGGATTGAGGGTGTAAGACAAGGGAAACCAACCATCAACCACATATTACATATTTTTGAAAGTATAAAAACTAATGAATAAATTTGTTTTTACTTGTTGAACAGGCCTGTAGAGATTCCGGTAGGAAACGATTCACGCACGAGAACACCCTCCTCCTGTAAGTTTAATTGTATTCATATATATACATTCTACAATAATAAATCAAACAAACCATGGAAAAAAATGGTATTAGAATTTTTGTGGTTTCATCACGGATGTAAATATTTTACAATTGTCAATTGTTTCAACTTCTCTCTTTTGTGTCATTTGTGTTTTTTTTACAGAGCACCTCAACTCATCCTCGCTTCCAATGGCAATAGTAACGAGAGTAGTAGTGGAAGCAGTAGTTGTAGCACTAGTAGTAAATCCTCGTCAACCTCCTCATCCCGACTTAAACTCAGTAGTCGGAATTCTGAGGACTGCGGAGAGAAACGACGTAATCATAGATGCATATATCCAGGATGTAAAAAAATGTACACTAAATCCAGTCATCTCAAGGCACATATGAGAACGCATACAGGTAAAATTCCCTATCTTTATTCCCTATCTTTATTACTATTAATTCTTAATTAATTAGCAATAATTAATAAGTTTGTGCATATGTTTTACATTTTACTTCCTCGCCATATTTCCCTTTCTTCCATGCCACATAATGGATAAACGTCCTCTTCAATCCACACACCACACACCCTTTTTTTTTACTTTTTTTTTATTAGTTTGTCATCTATTTTAATTAGTCATATTTATCTCCATTCTACAAGCTACATTTGTAATTTATAATTATGAAAATTCATGAGCTCATGTCACCATAAACCACAATCGTGGTCCACAATCTACATCCGATTTGTTTCGCCTGTACTTTATATTATCATTTATCATATTAAAGGGCAAATGGTGTATAGTGTATACTAATTACATTTTAAACGTAAAACATGCATTTTCATTCTTTCCGCTTTGTACTCCTGTGTAATACATAATGCATGCATACTGCATCGTGGATACTACGTAATGGATAATTTAATGTCCTGGTGATAAATACCGGTCATATCCAGATTTTAAATTTTTAAGTCGGCTTGTTTCTCGTGTCTCTTTGATGCGGAAAAGTATGTATCATGCATTATGCATTATGTATGGTTTATGGTTTACAATATTTGGCAGGTAATTAACAATTGATTGATTAGAATCACAAAGGGAGCTCTGTCAACTTGAGTTGCTGCCCATGAATAAATCATTCCCCTACTCAATCCTCAATGTACATTTAGTACACTATGCTTTATACACATATTGTACATGTTAAAATGGTAGACAGAAAACTGGGTGATTTCAATTGTCAATTGTCAATAGACTGGCGTTTGGATTTTGGATTTGGCGTTTGTATGTAGTACGCTGTAGCAAAAAAGGAGAGGGGCAGAGTACAGATTATGGTAGAGCCGGTGTTTTCTGTCTCTAGCTTCTATCGACGAGTACTAAGATTACACTAGTCATTAGAGGATAGTGAAGTTTACCTTATTTTACTCGACTAGGGCAGGGCTACTATTATATTGTATTATAGATTATAGATCATAGGAACTTTGGATTTAATATTTCAAGTCAACAAAAAAACTAATGGAGATTATATTCCATGGATAATCTATTTCACATTTACATAACTGATGGCTGATGATTTTGGAGCAAATTTTTATTTATTCTTCTTCTTCTTGTCACCATGTTGTTGTCACACCATTTATGTTTATATCTATCTATTGACTTTGTACCTTGTACAACATAACATGACATGACAAGAGTAGATACAGTACACAGTTCATGTATTTACTATTATTATTATAATTATTGTTGTTGTAGAATAGTTGAATAAAATAACAATTTATAGGGAATAATGTGAGCGTTTACATACATTATACAAGATACACAAGGGACAATACAAGTGAAGAATATTATATTTTTATATGTCATCTAATTAGGTATCTGTACTGAAATTAGAAATGAGAAAATGGTATATAGTCAAATAATACTAATACCAATACGAATACGAATATAGATTGGAAGACGGAGGAAAGATTTTTTTTTGCAGATATGGGAAATGGTGAATGGTGCTGCTTATTACCATTTGAAACGACCAAGTGTACATAATATCTACTCAATTGAGAATTGAGAGTTGAGAGTGCTTGGAATAGCTGGAAACAGCAGCAGATGGCTCAATGATGATTATTATCATGAGGATGATGATGACGGTAAAGGACGAGAGCGGAGAGATGAGATGAACGACGAACGACAGAACTTGATATGTATACCTATGTCTGTGTGTGTGGAGCAAATGAATTCATGCTAATGCTTTCAAATGGTTTCCTGACTTTTACCTACATTTGACATTCCAGCAACCGGCAACCATCTCTCTCTCTCTCTCTCTCTCTCTCTCTCTCTCTCTCTCTCTCTCTCTCTCTCTCATTATTATTACCATTACTATTAGCATTGCCTATACTCTATAATAATTACTGATATGCATACTCCCTTCTGTCCTCACATGTGTGTGCCTTATCATTTGCTATTTGCTCTTGCTCTAGCTGTAGGCGGGAGGGAAAAAGAAAAAGGAAAAAAATCCTTCTTATATTATAGTTATTAGTTACACTAGGGAAGAATCTAAATTCCATAATGCAAAAAGTAAAAACTCAACATGCTTTTTATTTTACTCTCTACTCTCTAGTTTTCCAGAGTACATATGAATATGAGGAACGAGAATGAGGATAGACAGCAGAACGAGGGAGAAACTGAATTTTTAATGTCAAATCTGAAAGGATTTGAATTTCGAGTCTTGGAGTATACTTATTTTCTATTTTGTGGAAAGAGGCAAAAGTAAAATCTTGATTCTTGATAAAAACTCTTTTTCTCTCAAAACTCAAAGCTCAAAACGTAGGTAGTATATAAGTACAGAGTACAATATAATATAATATGTAGGATGTAAAATGTAAAATAGGCGAACAGTTGAGCTGACAAGTCAGTGTAGGCGTTATTTTTTATTCTCATTGTACATTGAACATTGTGCGGCATTGTACTTTGTATTTTGTATGTCTATTATCTATCATCCTTATCATTATTACTATGATGATGATTATTATTATTAGGATTACTCAAGTCAAGGAATTTAGAATGTCCTTATTATAAACAAACAAGCTTGCTTATAGACCACTTGTAGTTTAGCTGAATACTGGATACTGGATATTTTACCCCCCAAATCCTTCTCCATGTACATATATGTGCATATGAGCCCCACCAACTCCAGTTCAGCTCAATCCAGTTCCGTCTCCACTCTCCAGTCTCCAGTATGGAAAGCAATTAAAGGAGCTGGAGAATCCAATACCCGGTTTACGTGAGCTGAATCAATTGCTTGGCTGGTTGCTTCGTTTCTTGGTTCGTTGGCTAGGTTTGTATTTTCTGTATATGTTGTTCAAGTTTGAGAGTTTAGAGCTCAACTTTTCACATTCTCTCTAGTTTCATCTTCCATCCACCATCTCGCCAGTGCCATCGCCAAGTTATCTCTCTTCTCCCTTTTACTTTCCTCTATCTATGTTTGCCATTCAACATTCCCTGTATATGTACTGGTTGGTACATTCATGAAGTCGTAATAATATAAAATATTTTATAGAATTTTGTATGCAGTGCAAATATAGTAGGCGATAAGCATAAAAGCATAGACACAGTCATAAACCTAGGAGAATGAATGAAAAATGAAAAGGTGTATATTAAAAATATATGTATAGATACACATAAACCATAGACACTTGAATCCAAACCAACTCAACTCAGCACAACTCGGCACAAGATCCAACTCTTCATTTGTAGAGATATGCCAATGCCAATATTCAGCAGTAAGCATTGTGCATGTAGTTTGTGTGATATTATATTATGTACATACTCAATATGGAATACACAAGTGGAAAGCTTTGTGATGCTTTTTGGACTCTGTCGACACACAAAAGGAGGAACTTACTTTATTATTGGCATTCACAGAGTTGGAATAGGAGTTGGAGTTGGAGGAGTCGAGCTAGAGAATGAGAGAAAATTCATAGATAAGAGATAATGTAGAAAATGTGTGTCTGCATTCTGCATGTGTGAATGAGAGTGAGGCTCTTGAGGAATTTTCATTCTCTATTCTATTGATTTAAACGGCAAAAGAACACACAAACACACACTTTCTCTGTCTGTCTGAATTCTGAATACAAGCAGTTATTAAAGTTATTTGGGGACAGAATTTATTTTTTTTTATTTTCTCCTACATTTCCTTTCCTAGTCCATCAGTCGACGAGGCAAGGAATCTTCATTTGTGTGTATTTTGGCGAAGGAACATGAAATTTAATATAATATAAATGTTAAATGTGTCTTGTATCTTCTTGTATCTATAATGTCCATCTAAGATATACTGGTTAATGGTAAAAGGTAAAGTCAGTTTTGGGCCCCTCTTCCTCTTCCTCCTGTTTTACGATCTACACATCTACTATCTAAGATGTAGAATACGGAAAACAGAATACATAGCATATCACACTGAATGCTAAATGCTAATAAGAAACCAGAGTACACGGAAGACAGTGCTAAAAGTAGTACAATTATTACTATATTATTGACTGCCGTTGGCTCTTCTTATTCTTAAACTTGGTCTCCTACTACTTTTGCTGCTGCTCTTTCTATGCAAATTCATCCATATACAACGAAAATTGTACACTGTACAGCGATGGAAAATATTCATGAGTTTTGGTTCGTGAAATATAAATATGTCCTAAATGGAGGAAAATTATGCATTTCTATCTTCTATGGCCCTCTCTCTCTCTCTCTCTCTCTCACTCTCTCTCTCTCCCTCGCTGTCGCTCTGGAAACGGAACTATGGTTACAGATTCTCGTATCGTGTCTCATTTCTCATCTCTGTACTCTGTATGCAAAAGCGTAACGTGTAGCAACTAAACTCTAGACACAAAAAAGTATCATTAAAAGTATGACGATGAATATATTTCAAACATGTCATTGAAATTGTCATTTTAGGAGGAATATTATGATGATTATGAAAAGAAATGAACTTAGAAACCTTTCCTTGACTTGAGTCTCAAATGCGGAGTTGAGAGTTGGGAGTTTGGAGTTGCAGTTACTTTGATGATTATTGATTCTTGATTCTTGATACTTTAATATTTACTCAATGCTCTATTCTCTATATATATGTTACAGTCAGCATTAAAAATCCGTTATTGTTAACAATGACTGGTCAATATTAACAATGACTAGTCAATGTTAAAAATAA
>JAQGBI010001399.1:0-10345 GCA_034698325.1 Sminthurinus elegans
ATTATTTGTATTTTGTAATTTGTATCTACTTGAAAATAAAAAAAAAGTAAATAATAATAATAACAGTGATAATCGATACAATGATTAATGATAATATTATTTCTCTTAAAACTACAAAAACTACACACACAAAGAAAAAAAAGATGGTGAAAGTGAAAAAGAGTTTGAACATTGAATATTAAATGAATAAAGAGTAAAGAATAAAATATTCCAAATTGAAGGTTTGATGTTAGTTGTGTTTTGCTTTGAGCTGATTTGAGCTACAGTAAACTCCAAACTCGTATAAAAAGTACATAATAATTAATAATTGTGAATTCCTCAGCATTACAAACAATTAAAAGTATCAGCAAGTGAACAAAATTCACTCAGCATCACAGATTTGTAAACCGAAGGAATTCACGAGTTAACTTCCTCGTTGCTAAAAAGAGTGTCTGCATTTTCTATTTCCTTCAACTTTATACAATTTAATTTTTGATGACGTTGCAAATGACCTTTTTGAGTGAAGGATTTTCCACAATTCGGATGGGTGCATGGAAAAGGCCTCTGACCACTGGCAGTGTGGACTAATTGATGGTTAGTCAATTGACCTTTGTTATAAAAGGATTTTCCACAATTCGGATGAGAGCACACAAAAGGCCTCTGACCACTGTGGACTAATTGATGTGTAGTCAAACTACCTTTGTGATAAAAGGATTTTCCACAATTCGGATGAGAGCACACAAAAGACCTCTGAGCACGGTGGACTAATTCATGACTTTTTAATTGAACTTTTTGAGGGAAGGATTTTCCACAATTCGGATGAGAGCACACAAAAGGCCTCTGAGCACTGTGGATAACTTTATGTTTAGTCAAACGATCTTTTTCAATGAAGGATTTTCCACAATTCGGATGAGAGCACACAAAAGGCCTCTGAGCACTGTGGATAACTTTATGTCTAGTCAACTGATATTTTGTTTGAAATGATTTTCCACAATTTGGATGAGAGCACACAAAAGGCCTCTGAGCACGGTGGACTAATTCATGACTTTTTAATTGAACTTTTTGAGGGAAGGATTTTCCACAATTCGGATGAGAGCACACAAAAGGCCTCTGAGCACTGTGGATAACTTTATGTTTAGTCAAACGATCTTTTTCAATGAAGGATTTTCCACAATTCGGATGAGAGCACACAAAAGGCCTCTGAGCACTGTGGATAACTTTATGTCTAGTCAACTGATATTTTGTTTGAAATGATTTTCCACAATTTGGATGAGAGCACACAAAAGGCCTCTGAGCACTGTGGATAACTTTATGTTTAGTCAAGTTATGTTTTTCAGTGTAGGATTTTCCACAATTTGGATGAGAGCATGTAAACATTCTGGAACCTATTGGCAACCAGACAAAAAAAACAAACCAAAATCAGATTTTAAAAGTAATGTTATGTAAGAATGGACAAAATCCATGTATGAGAATTATGGCCAATTACATAATATATCAAATATTGTATTCTAGATTCTGATACACATGTTGAACTTTCATTTTACTTTCTTTCCAAATCACCCCCAGTAAAATTAATTTAAAATGTAAAAATATTTATAAAAACTATTGCAAATAAATGAAACTCACCACGACTTGATTTGTTCCCTTTGCCTTTCTTTTTATTTGCAGTTGTAGGTTTATCCTTAGCTCCTATTGCCGGGTTTTTGACTAAAAAATGGTAAATGAAAAAAATATCCAAACATTAAAATTTTGTGATGCGTGAAAATGGATGATTGAATAAAAAATAAAATAGAAATGACTCATTTTGATTTTGGATAAAATATTTACCTCTCGGAGGACGAGCTGCTTTCTTTGGTTTTGGTCCCTGCTTCTTCTTACAATCTTCACACATTTTGGTGTGTTCATCTACTATCCACACAGATTCAAAAGATTCCAGACAGACGGAACACTCACCAGGAAAATGAGCATCATTCTCAAAGGTCCACTTTCCTTCACTGTCCTTGATTTTGATTCTCATTTGATGTTCAATTTCCTCAAAATTTGGAACAGTCCAGTCGACAAAATTCAAAATACCTTTGATTTCCTCTAGTTCATTATTTGGACCATCTTTTTGTGGAAATGTCAAAGCTCCAATAGGATTTTTTAAATAAGATGTAGTCACAAAATCGCTGTAGTCGTACAACATATCCAAATCCCATGTAAGTTTTTCATCATTGTTGTTGAGGAAAATTGATGGATTTACTTTTTTCTTGGTCACAAAACGGTAATCGTCAAAAAGCCACAAGTCGTGGAGCATTTCCTGTACCCGACTCAATACTTGCTTTTCTTTTCCTTTTTCAAATAATCTTTTAACTCGAACTAGATTTTCTTTTAGGTCCCCAATACTCTGATTAAAAGCTGCTTCAAGTTGCATTTGTTCAAGAAAATCCAAAGGTGCATCAGGATTTTCATCTGCATTTTCATCTTGACCGGGAGGAGGAGGTGAAGGTGGAGGAGGTGGAGAATGAGGAGGACTCGAATTTGGATTTGGATTTGGAGTTGGACTCGGATTTGGACTCGGAATTGGATTTGGACTTGTACTCAATTTATTTATTCCATTACCAGCTGATTTCTTGACATAGATATAGATATACCCTGTTTCTCTTGATGTGGATTTTAGTCCATAGTTAGAGCCCGACAATCTTTGAATTTCAACTAAAGATACTGTTGAGACACTTTTATCATTGAATTTGGTCCAACTTCCACCATCTTGATTATTCAAATAAAATATATAGTGACCAGACCCAAATTCTCCAGAATGAGCAAGAACAGCATGCAAAAAATATTCAACTTCTCCAGTTGGACTAAGAGCAAACGACGATAAATCCAAAGTCAAGGGGCAGTCTACTTTTTTGGTTATTTTTTGATATTTGTTTGTATCCTTAGTGTACGAAAATCTTTTCAAAGTAAAAATCAAAACTGGGGGAAAAGACCAGAACCGAGAGATGCTAGTTGCTTTGAAAACTGTAGAAATTCCGTCTTCTTTTTTCATTGAAAATTCTATTTCATAATTTAAATAATTTTTGAGACACTGCAAAATATTGTCTTCTTTATCCAAAGGAACTTCAAGTACTCGACAAACTTGTTGCTTCATTTTACAAAATTCAGACAAATCAGGAACTGAAATTGTTTCAAGGGTTTGAATTTGGAATAAATCATTAATTAGTGTTTGAAATCCATATTCCACCAGATTCTCTTGTTGAAACTGCAAAAAGACAAACAGATTACAAGCAATTAGCATAAGAAAGTACAAAAAATGCGTACTTTTTGTCCATTTCAAAAATTGTAGTTTTTAAAGAGGTGAATTAAATTGTGACATACCTTTTCACCAAGTTGATTTAAAAGTAGAATTAAAAACTCCGAAGCGTCTTCTTCTCTATCAATGGAACCACTCATGAAATCACATTGTTGAAAAAAATTAGAGGGATCCGGAGCAGTTTGACCTGAGTCCAAATCATAAAAAATATTCCTGAGCGTTGTAAGCAATTTCGAATCATCGTCCTTTTCAACACCAACTCGTAATGAAAGAATAGCAGTTTTAAAAGGTTTGATCGAATGTAAGAGTTGTACAACGGAATTTAAATAGCATAGTCGGGATGGATTAACTAGACCCAATGGCGGCTCCATGACTGCAATATAAAAGAGAATAAAAATGGTTAAAAATTGAAACTTGAAAGTCAAATGGTCAAAATATTGAAATAAAAGTAAAAAGAAGAACAAGAAAAATGGACATAAATGGCAAATAAAACGATTTGTGGTCACTGTTAGATTTTGCACACAAGAGAACTTTAGACCATAGGGAATAATGTTTGTGAACCGAGTTTAAAAGTAATTGAGCCCTGTGTGGACTCTGGAAACTGTCAAAGTTCAGAATTTTATGTTAAAATCTGACGCCGTTTGAATTGTTTTTGTATATTTTGTAGGTGCTTTTCACATAAAAATTCCTTTTACACGTAAAATGACAAAGTTAGACATGGAATTATTTTACCGTGGACTTGGATTTTTGTTGAAAATCAAAGTAAATTGTAAAATCCGTTTCTAATTTTGGTATTTTACATGTAAAAGGAATTTTTATGTGAAAAGCACCTAAAAAATACATAACAAAAAAGTCAAATAGCCTCAAACTTTTTAATATACAATTTTGAATTTTGACAGCTTCCATAGTTCACAGGGATCAATCAAGCAGCCTTCAACATTGTTCCCCGTGGTCCAAAGTACAGCTTTTCCAATTTTGAGCCAAATCTGACAGTGTCCAAAAATCCATGATTTTCCACGAGTTTTCTTTGAAAGAGAAATGTGTTGTCTTCTTACCAAAGTAATACAGCCAGAGTTCTTAATCTTGATAACAAGTAGATGCCAAAATAATAACGAGCAATGGAATCCTGTAAATACAAAATAAAAATAATAATTAGTTTTATTTTCAAAACACAGGCAATAAAAACTTTATTTTTTAAAAAAAAATGAGAAAAGAATTTTGGATTATTTTTACACTCATTCAATTACTTACTTGTTTAACTTTAATGTGCAATAACAGTAACAACCACAAAATTTGAATAAAAGTTCAAATTATTTTTGGCTATGATACGAACAATTGATCCAGAAATCCACTAAAGTAGAAGCAATAAGATGAAAAATCAGAGGAAAACTGTAACCACAAAACAAAAAACATATTTATTTTCAGCTTTAAAACCCATTCAGTATTTAATATTTCTTTGATTTTATGTCACAACACAAGATTTTATTTTTTACTCATTCATTCAAGTTAATGCAGTTTCTTACCAATTAAAACAAAAATCCAGATTCCCTTTAAAATTTCCAATTTAGATTTACGAGTGAGTTGTGACAGCCACAACATTAGGAGAATCAAAATGAAACTGTAAATACAAAATACAAAACAAAATTATTTTCAGTTTCAAAACATGCTCAATATTCAATATTCTTTTGGTTTTATGTAAACAAGACAAGATTCTATTCTGTACTCATTCATTCAGTTTGATCAAGAAAATATACATTTTGTCTGTTCTTAGTCTAGACAGCAGTAAGAATTCAGGACATCCGTCTACAATTCATTCATTTTTGTCTGGACATTTGCATGCAAATACTTTGATTATAAAATATGTAAATAAAATAGGATCAGGAATTCATAACTCACCCAAATTACAAAATGACATTTGCCTTTGATTGAACCAGCACAAAAACGAATGAGATCAAAAATATAAACGATTCAAAATCCAAATCAACAATAGTGGACAGTCGACAGTAAAAGGAGTTTCTTTAAAAAGAAACACCTAAAATTGACATAAAATAAACAAAACATTATACACAACATGAATTTAACATCCAGAATAGAACTGATGTATTTTGTATTGTAGAAATTAACCAGACTCAAATACAATATTCAAATGACTTACCACAATCCCAAGAGTGAATCAGCGTCCCAATTACTCACTTAATCTTTAATTGATATCAAATTAATTACGATTTAGAACAATACAAAAAACTTTTATTCCTTGAAGATAAATGTGCAATTTTTTTTATTGCAAAAACTTTGAATTGCGTAATTCCCTGCAAAAATTTCTAGCGGGTTTTTGAGTGATTCAAAATTATCAAAGAAATTTTGCAGAAAATTTGTAGGAGAAATTCAGATTAAAGTTTAATTACAATTAATTGTCATTTTATTTAGTTAGTGCTGTAGTTAAATTAAGTTTATATTCGCCTTCCTCTGTGATCCCTTGAGAACGGTGTGTCAAATTTAGAAAATTCTGGTAAAATACATGCAATATTTCTGTAGTCTACTTTATAATATCAAATATCAAATCTAACAAAATTAAGTAATATTTAGATATTTCATTTTTAATTGTTGTCAATGTCAATGTGTAAAATTGTGCAAATAAATGATAATTTTCATTTCCCAGGTAAAATTTCTGTTTCGGATTTTGAGTCAAATTTTAAGATGAATGTGAACAAGCCCGAATTGTCAATTGACATCAAGTAAGTTTACATTTTTTCATGATCACAAATTGTTTATTTTAATTCCAGTATTTTATTTATCATTTATAAATTTCTTTTGTTTTATTTTAGTAATGATGATAATCATGAAGAGCCGGAAGTGTTTGAGGATGACGATGATGGGATTTTTCCTGCAGTTGAGGAAACTAAAGAAAATTCCTGTCCACAATTTTTAAGTGAAAGACTCTCAATGCTCAAAATCCAGACGGCTCGAAATTTAGCAGAGGGGAGATTTTGTGGACTGCATCCATCATACTCAATTGGTGCTAAAAAACCGGAGGACCAACTCAGGGGATTGGTTTTACATCGAAACTTTTCGATTGCCGAGTACTGTGTTGCCCATGGAATTTTCATATCGTATCGTCAATTATTTTACTATACTCTAGCATCGATGAAACGAAATAAAAAATATGTCAGTCAATTAGAGCTTCAAATGAGACCAAATTGCCGATTGTTGGAGAAGATAATGATGATTCCAAGACATTCTTTGCCGTTTTTTGGAAGACCAGAGGGCTTTTTTGCTTTTGGTACAAACGTAAAATTAGATATTGATGGCCAAAGTATTGGCCCAGTGGGCCAATTATTTCAGATGACTTTTGGTCCATATTCGGGTAATTTTTGTGCATTTTACTTATTCTAAATAATTAGTAATTCTTATTTTAATTTATTCATTTTTTATGATTCATGAGATGCTTAAATTGTTTTGATTTTTAATTCTCTAGTTTCTCAATTGGGTACATTCAAAACAAATGCAAACATGATTTTGTTTGTGGAGTCGCATGCTGAACTGACGAATTTGATTCAAGAAAAAGTTTTGGAAAAGGCTCAAAGTACAATTTGTTTAACTAGTAAGTAAAAGTGTAAAGCACAAAAATTTTAAAGTAGACATTGTGTTCATGAATTTTGAATTTGGGCAAAAAATTAATCAAAATTGGATTTTGTTTTGTTTATTTTAGGTTGTGGAAATGCGGATTTGGGGTTCTGTATGACTCTTGCAAAATTGGCAAAGGACACTCAAATTCCAGTCAAATTTCTCGTTGATTCGGACATTGGAGGGATGTTAATTGCTGCTAATTTGGCTTTTGGAAGATTTAGTTCTGAATTCAAGGACAGAGATTCACTTTTGACACCTTTTATGCAGCCTCTTGGCATCCTCCCTGCCGAATTTTTATCCTCGGATTTATTTATGACCGAAATGACTGCATCTGAAGTCAAAGGAATTCACACACTCAAAAACAAGTGGGAAGCACATGGAATTGACTTGGTAAGTTGACACTCTTATTTTATACATGAATACTGAATAAAATAAAATAATCTGATGAATCATTCCTTTTTCCTTGGTTTTTAAACATTATTATACATTTTTTCTATTATAGGTCCGGGATCAAAAATTTTGGTTGGAAATTGTAACTGGTTTCCAAGGGAATGGCATGAAAATGAGCCTAGCTGAGATGCGTTTGAATAGAGGTCCCGATTTTATCTTGAATAAGATAATAAAAGCTGAGAAATCTGCTGATCGTGATGAGATGCTTCGAATGATTGAAACAACAACTTTGGTCATTCCACTTAATCGAGTCTAGAAACGATCCAATTTACAAATAAATCTTAAAAATTTGAACTTTTGTATTTTCTTATTGTGTTTTTTTATTCAATTTTTCATTAAAACATTAAATTTTTATAAATCTACAATAACAATGTATAATATTGACTACTGATTACATGTTCTTGTCAATGTTTTTGATGAATAAAAAAATTTAACTGTACTGTTTAATTTATCCACTGAGCGTTAACACTAAAACTTGATTTATTATATACTACATTTTGAGGAATCTCAGAGAATCAATCTAAAATATCGAAATCGTTTTTATAGTCTGTTTTATACGCTCTTCCCAATTTCCACCCTCCGTGTCAAGCCAATCCACGTTTTCCGACTCTGGAAACCAAATGTTGTGCAATTCATAAGTTACATTCACAAGATTGAAGGATTTTCTTTCAGCCTGAAGTTCAGTCAACTATAAATAAAATGAGTACAAAAACACAAGCCATAGAAAATAAAAAAACTGGAAATGAAATCATAGAATTTTTGTGTAAAAAGCATCTAAAAAAATATAAAATGTCCGTATAGAATCTTTTATCTAACGTATTTTTGTAGATCTGGTATTGTGTATTCATCTGCAAAAAATATGAAATTGACACTCCCCGCATCCTGACTGAAAATCAAGGATGTCTTCATCATCGTTTCCACATAATCCGAATTCACACAAACCACTGCAGCAATATTCATGTGTATACCATTGTCATTTCTCAACAGACTTTGGTTTTGATTTTCACTGCTGCTGCTACTGGAAGAATCCAGACTTCCTCGAATAACTGATGACCTTGAAAAGGAAATTTTTAGAACGCCAGGAAATCCAAAATCCGGCGTTTGAATTCCAGCTTTTGAAAATAGGGAAACAAGGGCAAATGCAAATAGAAAAAATCCAAGGAGGACACGAACTACGGAATGGAATTCTCGGCGAGGAAGAAAATTTGTGACGGCTCGTAATTTGTTCGACATTTTAATCCTTTGTGGATCCGCTGGAGAACAAAAAGAAAAGTATTGAAATTGAAATTGTTACAGCTCTGTAATTTTCATGCTAAATTTCACGTCTTTGACCACATTTTTTCCTCGTACACTAAATTACGTAGATTGTAAATGTTTCCAGTATTCAATCAATGACATATCCATACCTCATCTAATTAGTTTAGTTCATTGTTCATTTTACAGCGGTTTTCCTTTTTTCCAGGAGTTAGTAGTAGACGAAATTTTAGAGCCACTTTTCTCGTGCACGTGTCGTGTGAATTTAGTACGTACTCTTGATAACAAAGCGACCATTTGTCATTTGTACCCGATTGCTCTTTTTTATGTGTAGACACCAGTAGATCAGAGTTAATGATTTTGATACTCGCATCATATCAGTACAAAATACACAAATTCCAGTGCTTAGACATTGTCTAATAGACATTTAACTATGCACATTTTTAAACAAAAAAACTCCCAGACGTCATAATGTGACATTTTGAAAGCAGAAAATACCAGAATGAATGGCCATTATGATGAATTACAGTTTGTGTCTAATGTCTAATATTTAAAAGCATAATTGATGAGCTCCTGAAATGAAATGAGACATCCATGTAAATTTCAAGTATGAATGAATGAATGAAACTCATAAATTTAGACAACATTGACATCTGAACAAAGTAAGTGTGAGCTTGATCATTTGTGAAAAAAATTCTGGTTGTTGGAAAAACGTTAATGTGTGCGTGATGCGTAATGTGTAAAATGTATCCATTCAGATACTTTGGAAAATTGACACAAGTTTTTTAGCTCCTTACGAATAAAAAATACTTGACACATGAATTTTGAGTCACATTTACTAAAGCAAGCAATTATTTTTTATTTATTTGTGTACCCTGTTTTACAGATGGGAAATTTGTACAAAAATTAGGAACTAATTCTTAACAAATAGTCACTATTGTTTCAGTCATGTATTTTTCATTGGAGTTGAGTAAAAAGTAAAAACAGTGAGTATATAGTAGACAAAATTATCCTTTAGTTTGGTGTTTAGCAGCTATTGCGACAAAGAGTATTACACCAAATACAAAAGCTGTTCTCCTGGCACAATGTTGAATTTACACAGTTAGAATTAAAAAAATTTCCATTGTGACAATCCACACATCCGTAAGGTCGAGGAAGTTTTGAAGGGTCTGCAAAATAAAACCAAACATGGGAAATGGAAAATTATTTATTTATTTCATTGCTTTGTTTTAGTTTTCACCCATTTCCAAATATAAATTTTATTTAAAGTAGTTTTTCAACCAAATGATTCAAACCCAAAACTAGTAAAAATAAACTTATGGTGAGAATCCGCTTACCAGAGGAAATGGAAAATCCTGGAGCTGAGGACACTGTGACAAAGACAGCAACAAGAGCCAACAGCAAAACGGTCAAAACGAATGTGGACTTCATTTTAATTCTCTTCTCTTTTGTATTAAGACTGGATTTATTTCAAATGAAAATAAAAATGGAAAACTAGAGTTTTACAAAGGTGGTTCCTTTTAGAGAGATGTTTTAAATGATTATTGATCAACAGTTGAACTTGAAATGAATATAATTTGTCTCTTCACTCTCTCATTTTATATGCAAGAGAGGAATGATTAAATGATGAAATAAAAACAGAAATTAACCTAATATGTTTCTACTTTTTCTATCTCCACAGTCAATAATTGCTTTTATGCTCTTTATCTCAAGTCTCAAGCGTCAATGACAAACGAAATA
>JAQGBI010001400.1:0-10344 GCA_034698325.1 Sminthurinus elegans
TCTTTTTGTTTTTTTTTTCCTTTCAAATAGAACACACCTATTTTCATTTTAGTGTCGTGGTATATTATGTGGTATATATTCTATTTTATTCTACAGTCTACTTTTTTGTGCAGCATAAAACATTATAATATAATGTTTTATAATATGGATAAATAATGAATGGATTAGAAGATAAAAAGCATAATATATATCTCACTGTCTCACAAAATGTAGCCTCTTTCGCATATTATGATATTGGTTATTGTACTATCCATTATTATTATTATGATTATGTACTTTATTATTAACGTGTTAAACTTTGTAAAAAAAAGTCATCCGTACATTTCATAATGTAGAAAAAGAAAATTTTTAAAGATCCTAAGGAAAAAGTTCAACATTGCAAACATTGTAAGCTTAATGATGTAAAATAAAATAATTATAGCACTATGCAAGCAAGTTTACTAATAATTCACAAAAGGTCATACAAACTCGTATGAAAAGCCAAACTTTACGGAACAAATGTAAACTAAAAAATAATATTTCGGTAGGAAACAAATAACTAATGCACGTTTTTTAATTTTTTACCATTTACCTTTTATACACATAATATTACGAATAGTTTAAAGTTTATTGAAAGAAACAAAAACAAAAAAAAAAAAACAAATAAAAATAAATTACCAATTGCAAAGTATCATACTGCTTTGGTGTTACTTCCAAGCATAATGTTGATCTTGTTGTTGATATTAGCTGTACAACCTGATCATACGTTTTTCCACTTATACTTTCTCCATTCACGCTAACAACACGATCTCCTACATGTTTGTCAGGGAAAGGCGACACAGTTTTCCGAATATGTGAGGTTTTTTTGATTAGCAGCATACACAAATCCAAGTTCCGTCGATTTGCAAAAAATGCATCCCAAATGGGGAGCAAAAAATTACAAAGGTGTCAAAGATCAGTCCAGAGAAATTTGACACAAATTCCGATTCACAAATCATCCATCATGTTTAAAATAGGCAATATAGATGTGAAAATAATCCAGGAAAATCGCATAAAAAACAACCAAAAAAAAAAAAAAAAAACAAAAAAAAAAAAAACCAAGTCAATCAAAAATAAAAACAAATCACACAATAATACATTACGGCAATAATTTTCAGCAGTCATTTAGCAATAATTATTATTATTACTGTTTACAATCCAACAAAATCATAAATTGCAAGATCATAAAATCATACTATTCAACTTTCAAAATGTAATTGTAGTAAAACTACATCACAAAAAAGGAAGCCCCCATCAAGTTATAACAGATTAAATTAATTAGTGTATGGTATAACTATCTTATTCAAGTTAATACCATGTAGTTTTTATTAAAACAATTCAAACGTAAAGAGAGGTAAGGTAAGAAAAATAAACCTCAAAACTTCACAAACTCAGAAACTGGTTTACATTTTCTTCTAATCCTTACATATTTTATGTTATGCTAAAAACACTAGAACTTCTATGAGTATTATACATTTCCCCATATTTACCATCTTCATTTTCCAAAAACAAGGTGTAACTAATATTATGTACAAAAAACAAAATCCCTCTCTACAGTATGAAATATTATGAAACCATTCAAATTAACACATGTACATTTAAGTTTGATGATCAAATATCGTTTGCAAAAAAAAATATCAAAAGGTTCAATAAATGTTTACAAATTTTGATTAGTAATTCATTGATGAATATTTTTCAATATTCGAAAAAAAAAAACATTTACAAGCATTCAATTTATACATTAACCTAGAGCTGTATTATTATGTAGCTAGGTAATGTTCCAATTTTTGTCTTTTAATGTGAATTCTGGAAGAAAAAACATTCTGTTTACGACGAGAAGGACGGCCAATTTTAAAAATTTCAAATTTGACGTTGATGGTAAGCATTTTACATGACTGGCTGTTGTCGTATATATGCAAAACTTCTCTAGCTCATTCTTCTGCTTACATCGCATACCTCACACGAATGTACACATGCTTCATCCACACACTCTCTCTCTTTGAATAGTTTCATTGTAAAAATTCTTCTCTTTTTTCAACTCTCTGTCCCATTTTCTTATTGTTTAAGTAAGCTCATCACCACTGTGTTCTCAGTATATATAGATCTATGCATGTATTCATCCCTATTATATATTATGTAAACTATTCTTTACTCTTACGTCATGTTACATGATAAACGCATCTATTCTCCAATAATATAGTCTATAGTGTTTATGCCAAGGTATTCATAGAAAAAGAAAAAAAGCTGGTATTCGTTTCATGAATACTACTACTTGGTTTACACACCCGTGATATGTACACCAAATTCATATAGCTTAGTACAATTTTTTTTTGCAATCTTTATACATGTTACGCGCATAAGTTATGATAACACAGTCTCGTACTAGAAAATGAAACTTGTACAAAAAATAAAGTGAGAAGACGAGGATGGCTTGATTTTCAATTTTGTACGCTAATGTTTATGCTTTGTTCAATATAACAGCTCTCTTCCGTTTCCGTATAAAACTACCCTATTATTAACGTATGCAATGTTTAATTTTTTCAATGATAGCATTTTATTTAAAAAACTCAAAAAAAAAGTTTCCAATGTCTAATAAAAAATATTAAATGCTACATAATCGTTTCACTTGCTACTAGTAAAATTAATATATAAAAAAATATCATTACCAAGATTAATGTTTTTGTTCTTTTGATTGGACTAATATTCATAGTCACATAATTTATGACATTTTTTCTTTGACTCAAAATCTATCCTAGGGAATAAGTAGAACCAAAAAGTTTCCTTCTTGATGTATCTATAAAATCAGAATTGATTGTTGTTTGCAGATTTGAAAAAGTGCCTCTTCGTAAAAAGTACTACATTATGAATTTTTCGGAAGGGGAAATCATCTACTGTATAATATTTCCAATAGACGAAAAAGGCATTTTAGACTACAAGATAGTCTGTAGCGAGTTTTCCCTTCAACTCTTTTTGTATTTGTACCTCTTCTCATCTACACACAAATAAAGGCTTTTTTTTTTAAATGCGTCTTAATGAAAGCTCATGTTTATATGAAAACATTTATGTAAACAAACCTCTCCAATAAAGCGAATAACCACGCAACACACATAAACGTTGTTGATACAAAAAAAAAATCACAAAACACACTAAAATGGTAAAATATTTACAAAATACACACACTCGAATTCAGTAGGGTTGCCTTTACCGATAACCAATATGATGAAATCAGCTGTGTTTCATGGAGGACTAACAAAATGACCAGGCAATAGAAAGTTGATCTGAAATACCTAAGCTGCTCCATTTTATTTTACCAATATGCTATCGATACACATAACACACACACACACACACACATGCATGTTTTTATTTCATGAACAAAAAAAGGAACATAATTATCTTCTTATATACGTTTTACACACGCACTTGTTATATTATTTCGTACACATCAATATAGGTAACACTTGAATTCTTCACATTCCCAGGCCTCACATTTCCCCAATTTTCACATAAGATGGTAAAATGCATGACGACAAGTAAAATGCATGACGACAAGTAATTTCCTATTTTCTTCCTGTCATTATTTTGAACGCGAATCTTAAACTTGTACTATATATAGAGCTATATAACTCAAGCTACAAATAAATTGCCTTTACTTTGTATAATACCATTTACAACCAACAATATTATACAACGAAACGGAATGTATTTATATGTATACAGGTAACAGTGTTTCAGAGGCCACCTAATATTATGTATTTCTATCCTGCTTCCGAGTAGCAACATGTATCTATATACACCTTTTATATCTTTTTGAACTCAAAACTATCTTATATTATACTACAAAAATGTTACTTTGCCATGTAAGTATATACGTAGAGCATTAATAAACATTTTACATGTACGAACTCTTCACTTCTACGGAAAGGAAAACGCACATGTATTCACGCCCTTGCTTCTTTTAAGGCTTCTGTACATTTGAAACTACTTATTTATAGGGTTGTCTGTGTATCAGATGATGTACGAAGTCAATATACGTTCACATACATACAAAATTATAATTTGATTTATTTTTCAACAGTCAGTTCCAAAATTTCCTTACCAATATTTAATCCCGCACGTGATGCTGGGCCGGCTGGGACAACTGAAAAATAACAAATAACATTTCAAATAAAAACTACTGCTGAGAAATCACTCAAATACTTTTGTCACAATTATTTTATCATTGGTGACTTGAATGTAATTATGCCAACTAACTGAAGTATATTATATCGTGCTTAATATTATTTAATTAATAATAATGTTAGAAACTTTACCGTATTTAACAAAGATGGTATCCACAGGTTCAGTTATTTGGCCTACACGGTGCTGAGATTCAGAAAAGTCCTGACAGAAAAAAAAAATGTAAATAATGTTAATTTATGTATCATTAAATTAATAGACAAATATTATCGCATTGGGTTTTATAATGTCTGCACAACTTTCATCAAATTTGAAAAACCTTTTATTCAATATTTTAGTTAAAATAGATATATTAACAATAATAGTGTGATTAATGACAATCAAATAATTTAGTTATACTTAAAAAAAAAACAAACAAATCTAATATACAATCAAGTTTAAAAAATTGATCGACATTGACGATTTTTAATACACTTCTCTACAAATATGGAGTATATTTCAAAAGTTATAATATTCTTTGGATAGATCCAACTAGAAACTGTTTTGCAGTTTTCATAATACACTTTCTTTTATTTCTGTGTCAATTCATGCATTCAAGTTTAATTCACTTAATTCTAAATAAAATGCTATTCATAGTGCATTAACTGAAGTCATCAATCCTGATTATGGAGGCATTTATATATGTGCACATACATCTGTAATTTGTACACACAAAATAAGCATAGTCTGGATAATTTGATTAAACCGTCAGCTCTAGACGCCTAACCATTACATTGAAACTAAATCGGCTCACATGATTGAAGTTAGTTTTTTTGTCAATTGAATTACGTAAAAAGATTTATCACGTTGTAACAACATTCACAAGGCAAATTTAACAGTGTAAAAGATGGGAGGCTGATAGCTTTCTTTGCAAATATCTTATAAACTTCCCGAATTGTCAAATTTTTGTCAAACGAGTTTTGTACTTTCAATATGGAACTTTATGTGATTCGTTTTCAGTTTAGATAAAACAGTAAGATGACCATTAACTAGAGAAGGTGTATATATTTTAGTAGCCATATTATTATAATATAATATTTTCAACCAGAAATATATATCACAGTAAACTCCAAAACAAAAGTCAAGGTTGAAATATATTATACGTTTTCCCATAAGTGTTAAAAACATATTAAGCATAATGTATAGTGCTTCATTTGAAAACAGTGCACTAACTACTGTGGAAAAACGCTTCTGTTTCCTACCTGTTGTTGAGTATGCTAGTATCTATGTAGCCATCTCTTATTATTCTAATGACTTTGATGACACCAATACATATAATATAATATAGTCATTTAGTCACAGAAACATGGAATGAATATTATAATTTAGAGCATGTATGTACACAGATCAAATTTAAGTAAGGTTTGTAAAGCAGGAACAAAAATATTTTTGTATTTAATTGCTGTATACTACGTTGTTTGCTATTTACATTTAAAACTACACACACATGTGTACAACCCAGTATACCTATACAACCGACAGGAAATTTTAGATTTTCAGGAAAATCACCCTAGTTCTCATGTATAATAGTAAACGATAATGACCTAGTAGATATATATACATAATTTCCTTTTCCGCCATTTGATCTGACCAGGTGTTGTATAAATAAGTATTCATTATTTATGAGTAATTTGTTTGAACTATTTGTGAACCATTTATGACAGCACATGAAACATGAATAATTTGACTGATTTAGGACATGTCTAAACTAATCAAATGTAAATCCATGTACACTATACACATACCTAGTCTCATTCAGTAGATCAAAATCTAATAAAATAAAGAACTATTTTTTTAATCAAAAAATTATTTCATGTTTGGTATAAAGATAAAAAAAAAGAAGGCTAGAAACTAATGTTCTTCTTTTTTTTCTAAAAATAATACCAAAGTAATAATAAAAATATAAAATGTAAGAAAGAACTTTATACGAATATTAATGTATGAACAAAGTATAGACCATGATTAAAGAGAAAATGATTATCAATATTCAATTCATCTCGTATTAACTACCTATACATACCTTCCGAAAATAAAAACACAGAGTGATCGTTTTTTGTATTTTTTACAAAACATTAAATGCTTCGTGAAATAAATTTCCACGACCTCAGTTATATTAAAATTGAACAAGTATTATCATCATAAGTATTTGCCCTACATTGTGATAAAAATCTTATTTCTTTTTTCTCGACTCATAAGTCCAAAGAAAAAGTTAGTTCTTCATTAAAAAAAGACACGATGATGATTATCTCTATCACACACACACACACAAGTAGTATAGTATTTTATAAATATTTTCATAGTTAGACTGTATTAAGTATTAAGACATGATAGAATATACAAAACTTACCGGGGGATATACAATGAAGTGTCTGAGGGTAAAGCCAAATCCATTCTGATAGCGAGGAATATAAACGCATCTCACGACCAATCCTTGAGAGCTCTGTAAAAAGACCAAGACAAGAAGATATTGATAATAACAGCAAATAATATACTTTAGAAATATATTGCAAGATTAGTTTTAAATTATATGAGTTCAAATGATTTTGCTATCATGAAGAAGCAATTAAAGGAATTACATTATACAAATGCGTAATTCAATACCTCATATCATTAATATATATATAATATATATATATATATAGTTTGATTGAATCCAAAAACTTTTCCATAATATATTCTTTAACTTAAAAGTAAATATTATAATAACAAAACTAAAACAATTAACAATCACTTCCTTTTATTTCAACACACAAGAAATCTGGTGAAGAGTCCCTCTCTTTTATTATTACCGAATGATTCACTCACTGTAAACGTTCGTTTCCTTATGATTTGCAATTTTACTACCCATATTATTTCATAATGTAGATATTTATAGATTATTTGCCGTTCTTGCTTACTTCTTATGATATATGTTTTACATTATGTAACCACTTTATTTATTATTATTTTAAATATATTTAACACCCTCAACTGACCAAAAAACAAAAATCTATGAACTTATCACAATTTGTATACACAGAAAGGAATTTTTCACGCTAAAAAATGTGGAATAAGCTTTCCAACTGATAACAAACACAACTCATATAAAACCACATGTAAAAGATGATTATTTCACAAGCAATCAATGCATAAAATAAATCAATACATTGTGAAGAATTAAGACTTTTTCACTTTAATTTTTATTTAAACCCAGTCATAATTTCAGTTGTCACTTTATTTTATTTTTTTTTACTGAAATTTCATCCCACCGAACGAAAGAAACATCCCATAATAGTTTCTCAACAAACGTAATGGAATCCAACAATGCCATTACATCACGTATTTAGAACCATTTTAAACACTAGTCAATGAGTGCAAATATTCAACAGGTTTATCAAAAAAACATTCACACGTGCACATGTTATATTACATGATTTAATTTATACATATATATATGTATACTTGTATTTACATGGTAAGCCACAATTAAAGTAAATGAACATTACAAATCATATCACTAATTTTAAGAACAGTAGAGTTGAACGTATTCAAATACTAAAGTTTTGATACCTTTTATGTGCACACACTACAACACTTCACGAATAATGACGGTCACTATAGTTTTGGTTTCTGACTTTCAGCAAAATATTTTAAGCAGTACACTGCATTAAAATAGTACTTCATATTATTCTGTTAAAAGTACCTCCAACGTATAAAGGACACGAAGTGAATATTAGCAAACAAATTTCAACATTTTCATTGAACACATAAAAAATAGAAAAAAGCATACAACAATGCTAAATTGTAACAATGCCACAACAGCAAGACCCTCACAAAGATTGCTCTCACTCTCTCTCTCTCTATTTAACTCTCTTGGTTCTGTTCTGCTCAGAAGCCAGTCACTCACTGCTGTTGTTGTTGTTGTTCGACAGACAACAAAATGCCTACGCAAGAATACGCACCTCAAAGCACACACACAACAATGCAGGCCTCCACACTTGAAACATTACAACATTATAATGATAATATAGAAATGGCATATATGCATGTTTGTGTCGTTCTAAAAATTTTACTCATATCTGTAGTAGTGTATTGTTAGATTAGCATGTTACACTCATAGGTATGTATGTAGTATGTATATTATAACTACATGTACATAAGGAATTGTATTTTTTCTCTGCAACTATTACTACTGCATTTCAAACTGCAAAAAATAGAAAGGTGTGTGTGCTTGTAGAAATCGCCTCAAGCTTCGCCATCAATTCACCTATTCGCATCATCCGCATCGTCTCGTAACGCATCACATCACTTAACTAACACTTATTACCGTACACTGTACATTACTTCCCATTTTGCTAGTTATAAAAAAAGAGATCCAGATCCTCCATATACATATATATATATATATTTACACATTTGGATATCATGCTCACAAGTAATAACGAATGAAACAAGTATATATTTTATTTAAAAATTGATTGAAAATTCTGCTACACACGTAATATATCTTTCGCTTACATTACATGAATACTAGTAACATCTATTTTTTGTCATTTTCTATGCAATTCAAAATGGAATAAAATCGAAAATGTGATACAAAAGATAAGCCTACATTATTATAGAAATTCTGCAAACTTGAGGCTTGAGTTTTAGGCTCAAAAAATAAATGTAATTTAAGAACAACCATTTTTTTTCGAGTTTAATTCCGATTAACTATTAACCAATAAATATTGTTATTTAATCATTTTATTATTCCCTATTCAAAACTTTGGATATCATGAAATGTTTCTATAATCTGTCAAGTCAAGTTAGTGATGAGAAAAGAATGAGGAGCTCATGTAATGGAACATTAGAAAAATAGTCAACAAATTTTTTCTTTTTATCCAAAAGTATAATTTGCCACTTTAAACTTATTTGTCGACCTGGTAAATAATAATATAGAAAAAAATGTATGACAAATAGTTCACTATAAGAAAAATGATCTCAACAAATTCCAAAAGAAAATTAATGTACAACATATCAAATACCAAAAGGAAATTACTGGTCATTACGCATATATCATAACAGAGTTTAGATACAAATGTACGTAATAAATACGCAAATATTGATGCAATGAAAAGAATTATAACAATAATTATTTATTATGATAATTACTCCCTAGTCGGATTGACGAAAAGGGACTACATAATATATAAAAAAGCACATGTCCAGGCCGTTGGCTATGCAAAATTAACAACACTATAAGTTAAATAATCCCAATATGATATGTAATTTTGTACTTTCTTTTTTTTTCTATAGCCAAACTTTCTTCCCCCCCCATTATAAATGTGCTTAATACGCACTAATATACTTCTATAGCAAGTAATAATAAGACAAACTATATCCTTCAAATCGACGCATAAATTGTATTTACAGTTGCTTCGTATATATACTTGTATATTTGATACTTGCAGTATACAACAACAAGTATACGCGTATATATGTATAAATTTGAATTAAAGTATAGTAAAAGCTGTTGTACATCCTATTACACAGTTCATATGTGATATGTGCATGCCTAAGTATCGTAATGGTACAAACAATGTTTTACTATATTAGCCTTAAGACATCAAGCATTCCCAGCCATATACTGTGGAATTCAATTCAATTCTGCAACAACACACTTACTTACGCACGTACTTTACACACAATACGCAATATTATTATTGTAATAGGAAAAGCATTACACTCACTTCCTAGATAACAAATGCGTACACCACAAATGTGATCTCAAATGAAAGTCAATAATATTGTTTTAAAAAAAAATACACAGCACAAACCATGTTATATACCTTAGAACTATTCCACATTTTAAATCATTTATTAAATAATAATATAGTAATACCATCCTCTACCATTTGTAAAGAAAATAATGTTATCTTTAAAACAGCCATCAGTAAATCATAATACTAAAATATATAAACGAACAATTCATTTTGTTTTTATTTATACACATGCAAACTTTAAAATATGTATCGTTGAACAATGAAACAAATCAACTGTATCAAAAGCAGACCAACTTACGGGGTTTTTTTATAAAATAGTAAGACAGTGTATTTTCAAATTTTCACATGATCCACCCAAATGAAT